>WYDI02012122.1:17602-98088 GCA_009867235.2 Psittacus erithacus
AAAGCAAGTGGTACAGCCTACGCAGTTTGGCTGTAATACTTTCGAGTTTATTACATACTGAGAACTAACATGATACCCAAAGATCAATACAGTGTTTGCTGAAAAGTTCTGAGCTTATTGCTTACATGAAGAAACAACCAAGAGCATGTTATGGAAGTCATCACCTCTGAATGCAAACTTATATACCAGCGTCAGAAGGACTGCAGACCATCTGCACCACTGAAAAAGTGGACTGTGCAATATAGCTCTCTGCTCAGAACACACACAGCCAGTGCACCACTGGCAAAGTAATAGGGTTTTTTATTTTTTAATTTCACATCCTACTGATTGCTAGGGAAAAAACAACATCATCTTCAACAAAAGTGCCACAAAACATGCAGCTGCAATGAGATTATAAGTAATCGACAATTCCTGTTCAGTAGTGAAGATACCAAGAAAGTAAACTGAAAAGCAGAGTACTTGTAAATAAAAATTCTCAATTTAACAATAACAGGCTTATGCTGTTAATATGGAACAACTTGTAAACACTGCACTGGTCTGTAGATACACTGAAATCTAGAGACCTGCTAAGCAAGAAGATCACAGATCTCAGGCAAGTTTAACAGTTACATGCGAAAAGCCATTTCAGTTCAGATTTAGTCCATGTAAGTCAAATCAAGTTCACAGAAGTGAACTGATCTTTACAGTTCCAGTGAAAGCCATTTTAGCTACCATTTAGTGGTATTTCGGTCGCAAAATTAATTACATGCATGTATTGTTTGTGGTGGTTTCAGGCAGCCTTCACACTGTTAATTAGAAGCATCAATAATAACTTGATGCAACATGACCGGAAGGCAGCAAATCTTTGCTGAAGTGGTTTTTATGCTTAGATATTTGTTCAAACCTTAATTACTGTGCATTTGCAGAAATACCACACATTTTATAAACACAAATTAGAGACAGTGAAATATTCCCCTTACCTCTTTTTGCCCATTGCTTTTGTACTCCACTGAGAAGGCTACTGTCATATCAGCAATTATGCAGATCTTACCACTCTGATCTTTCACCTCAAATGAAGAGGAAGCCTGTAAAAAGCCTGTTAAGAATGACAAGTGGTTAATTTTGTGTCATATATTTTTATCTTTTTTTGATCCCAAAGAGAGAAATATGTACAACTCAACATTTGGGAGCACATCCTAAACAACAGTTTTATTTGGAAACTTGGGTATTAATGGCCTCTAGACTACCTTCAACATCTCTAATGAACGGAGGGCAAATTTAAAATGCCATGTATAAAAAGACAAAGCTACCCAAACTAAAACTGTTGACATGCTGGGTCCTCAGAGGGCAAGAAAGCTTGCAAGAAAAACCAGCCGTAGTGTTCAAGGCAGCTGATGAGTGTTCATCCTACACAGCTTCAGCCAGAATTGACTTGGCATATATGATCTTGCATGCCTACAGCACTCAGCCTTCCCTCCAAACACACCACACAGCCTTGGTTCCCGCTGTACCAGGACACTCGGCTGTACATGCCCTGAATGCAGCATTAAGCAAGCTTGGATTGACTGCTGATGTTTTGGAGGGACTGCCAAAAATAGACGATGGAGCATGTCACCACTGCCAGGAGAACTCGTCTTTACTGTCATCACGCTTTCTGCACTTAGGAGGAGGATGGGGGCCAAGACCTTGACACAGGCAGAGGTTACGTGTTCCTGACTGGTTTAAGCTGTCTTCAGACTGAGCTGCACACAAAAGCACAGCTATCCCCCCAATCACTGCCCTCCAGCCCACCAGTACAACTGACCACACTAGTACTGACTTAACAGGGCCAGAACATACAGCAAGAGGAGCACAGGATTATCCTTTCTGACAGCAGATCAGCACCCACTGCCAAAGAAGCTTCACTAAGGGAATGTGTTGCAGCAGGCTGGATACAGCCTAAAAGCTGTATATTTCTTACTTCATTTGCAGTACAGGCTAACTGGACAGCACTCCTGCATCTGAAATCATACCACGGTCTTCCAAGTTCTTTAACTTTCTTTTTTCTGGTTCTTAACTTGTCACCACACACAGCCAAAGCAAACATCACTGCAGAAAGCCTGCATGATTCTCATGCTACCACTTTACCAGCTTGAATTTCCAACAACTTCAGTCTTGCAGAAAACCTGATAAAAAAAAACCGTCTGCAAAACAAAAAGCATCCTATCTCCAGCAATTAAGCTTAGAGTCAAACACACTAATCCATTCGGCTACTGATACAGCAAAAAGGCTCGGCTGACGGATTATCCATTAGCTAGCTTCCCTCCCCAAGAAGTTCTGAAAAAGCAAATCCCAATTTTAAAACTTTTCACTTCAAAACTACGGTGCATACAAGTGTATTAAGACTATTATTAGGAAAAAATTTGACTTCTGTCAGCTGGACTTTGATAGAAGGCCCTTCAGTTGTAGGAATACAGCGGAAACAATTTCTTTGGCACTGGGCAAGCATTTTCCCTTGTTTCTTTCCCCGTAGCAACAATATATCCTCCTCCAGTGCCAAACAAGGCAGAGCTTTAGCTGGAATTCATACACTTTATCCAGTTGTTTGAAGAGTCTAGACTTGAAACCAGAGATAGGCAGAAGAGAGAAATTTCTTGAGAATGGATAGTGTAGAAAAGTGGTGTTTCAAACCAAAACTGTACTACATTTGCCCTTCTGTGCAGTTCAATGTTCATTCAAAAACATATTCATAAAGATGATGTTACTTATTGCAGTTCAGAGCAGTACCAGAAAGTCGATGCTCCTCTGCATTTAAGTTTCAATTTGCAAAGTTTCCTTCAATTTGAATTTACATCTGGAACTTGTTTACATTTTACCCAAGCACTTGCTTTCCCAACAGCAATCTGCTTATGCTTTCTTGAAGATTTCTCGCACAGTATAGAAAACAGCATAGAGGCAGGGAATAAAGTCCATGGCTACTTGAACTAACGCTACCAATGGAAAATGTGCTAGAATAAAAACATTCACTGTGCCTGCTGACTCCCTTATTTGATATCTATTAAAAGTCTTAGCAATTTTAAAGCTAAAAATAAACAAGTAATAGGCAGCAAAAGAAAAAAAAACAAAAAAAACTCACCAAAAAAACCACCTCAAAACCACTACAACAAAACCAAAACAGCTTTAAAAATAAATGCAGAAGAAAGAAAAGATGGAAAAACAATTAAGAAAAATGTTCTTGACCTAAAGGAAAATGTGACAGACACTACAGATGATTCAGAGAACAACAGAAAACAGTGCAGAGATACCAGAAAGCATTAAATGGGAGAGATACAAGGAATGACGAGATTACAAAGCAATAATAGAGAATAAGGGGTGTGAACAAACAGTAGGAAATACCACCTGCCTAACTGCTATATTTTTGCCAGGTTAAGTTCATAACATGCTATGAATCCCAATTTTGTTGCTGTGGAACAGACACTGTAAAACCCCATTTTTCCTTAAGAAGAGTTCAGCAGCTGCTGGATTTGCAGCATCAGTGATGACACAGATGCATCCAGCATGAGACACTGAGCTGTCCTCGATGAAGTGGCAACAGGGCTGCTTCACTGTGCATAAGCTGATGGCGGTAACAGCGACAACTGTGCGGCAGCATCATCCACTCCCATGGTCTTGAAGGGAGGCGGATGAAAAAATGAAACACGAGGGACATAGGAACAGAGAAAATTCAGAACACACACAGAACAACAAATCAAGACACTGAAGCAAGGAAGGTCCTGCCTACTTTTCACTCCAGCCAGCACAGGGCAGAGGAACAGCTCGCTGGGCTTTGCAGGAAAGCAGCTGTTGAGTTTGCACAGGCAGTTTAAGTGTGGACTAGTGATTAACACATGAATCATCACCAGCCCACAAATAGCAAGAGCCTACAGTCAAAATGTCAGGAATACAGAAAAGCAAACTGATCTTGAATCAATCTGTCCTGGGAATATTTCTAATTAAGTTAAACTATTGCTCAATTTTGTCATTGCATATCTACAACTTCAGAATACTGCTTTTACTTCTTGTAACAATATCATTCTTTGCTATTCAACACAAAAGCCGGTACAACCTCCAGTTTCTAAACTTCAGACTTTAAATGCTCCTCATAATAAACTGCAGCACCCTATATGACAACAATCTGTGTTAGAGCAAGGGCAGTACCACAGTGGCAATGTGCACCCACAGTCCAAAAAGCCAACTGTATGTTACAGCATGACCAATAGGTTAAAGGAGGTGATTCTGCTTCTCTACTTTGCTCTTGTGGGACCTCACTTGGAGTACTGTGTGCAATTCTGGTGTTCTCAACATAAGAAGGACATGAAGCTGTTGGAGCAGGTCCAGAGGAGGCCACAAGGATGACAAGGGGGTTGGAGTACCTCCATTATGAAGACAGGCTGAGAAAGTTGGGGCTGTTGAGCCTGGAGAAAAGAAGCTGCATGGAGACCAAATAGCAGCCTTCAGTACCTGAAGGAGGCCTACAAGGACGCCAGATAAGGACTCTTCATAAGGGAGTGTAGTGATAGGACAAGGAGTAACAGATTCAAGCTTAAACACAAAGAAGATTCAGATTACATATAAGGAAGAAGTTCTTTATTGTGAAAGTGGTGAGGCACTGGAACAGGTTGCCCAAGGAAGTTGTGAATGTTCCATCCCTGGCAGTGTTCAAAGCCATGTTGGATGGGGCTTTGAGTAACCTGGTATAATGGAAGGTGGCCCTGCCCATGGCAGGGGGGTTAGAACTAGATGATCTTAGGGTCCCTTCCAACCCCAACCATTCTGTGATTCACATAGCTGAAGAGCTCCTAGACTTTTCAATAGCAAAAAATAAAAGTTTTGTGAAGTTTATTATTCTCTTGGCTGGAAACACTACGTTACGGCTATTTAGTAGAGGAACCATCAGAAAAGTACCAGCATCAGAGAAATTCCACTTAGTTTAGATGCTTCCTTTGTATTTCAATAGGTCCTGGAAAAGGGCTGCTACCAATTTACTCTAGCTGCATATTTTCAATTGAAAATCATAGGATAATCTCTCCCTTTATGCCTTTATAACTTTCTAAAGTTACAAGCCTCATGCAAGAAAAGATCAAAGGTACAACAGTTGAAGCAACATCTAGTTATGTCACTTAAACTAAATCCAGCATCCTTCCTTATCTAACATACCTACATTACAAAAAAAATAAAAAACCCAAACAGAGCATATCAACACTGAGACACATTAAACAAGTCAAACCAAAGACTTCTTTGGTATATAACAATTTATCTTAAAGAAATCTTCTCAGAAAAAGTTGTTTTAAACTACAAACTACCATGCTAAGAAAACAACCTAGCACATTTGAACAATCTAAATCAGAGCTTTTTTGAATACGGCTCTTAGAAAGCCGTATTCCCCATCTCTTGACCATACAAAGATGATTCAGAGTTTCAACCTTATTATAATTGAAATCTTGTTAGCCAAGCACAGCTAGCCTTGAGTTATTCTCCCATTTAATGGAAACCTACTGAGGGTGAAAGATGAATGGTGTTTTGCTCTAAGAAACCTGAGCATATATCCATGGCAATTGTTTGCACTGTCTGCTTGCAAAGAGGACTTCAGCTACTATAGTTAATGATTTACTTTGTCTCAATTTTTTATTTGAAACATGGAACACTGACAATAAGTACCTCAAACACAAAAGATACTTTTTTATAATTTAGGGTTTGTTAATATAGTTATGTTTTCTGCACAAATAAAAAAACTCTTAAGTATTTTTCTTCCTCTCTTGGAAGAAAGGACAGCAAGCTACCCAAATCGACCTAGGTACATATTCCTCATCATCAACAGTTTGAGCAACACAGGTATCTAGTGAATGGGTTTGTTTGCAGTTACATCAAGTGACTATGGCATTAGGGAGGAAAACCATGGGTGCAGCACAGCCCAGCTCACCTAATCACTCCCTTACGTGCTGCGATAGTGGTTCAGAACATCACACCTACAGCCTGGTCATACACATCAAAGGCTTCTCAGCTACAGCCTGCCCTGTTAATTACTATGCAGCAGTAATCGGCAGGTAAGGGATGCTGGCTGACAGACGCCAGCATTACACAATCATTCTGTATCTAAGCTAGTCACTACTGTGTTGCCCAGCACCTTTGCCCAGAGGTTCTTAGGGTATATACAGTGAACACTGCTATCTATGGGGCATTAATCCAAGGAGGTAAGAAATGCTGGTTCTTACCTAAAAAGACCATTTATTTTCTGTTGTACAGAAGTGATCATTAATTTACTCATTCTGATGGTTTGAAAAGACCCTGTCATTTCAGCGTGAACAAAGTGATGACCTTAGTTACCACTTTAGACACCTAAATCTATGCGAGAGACAAGAATGGAAAAAACCCTGAGGAGTTATGATCTCCTCTGATGACTTGTCTTCTAATGTAAGTAGCACTCCCAGAGGGACACTTAGTACAAGACCTATGCTACCTGGGAATAGTACAGAAAAAGAACTTTAAAAAAATACATTTTTTGAAAGATCATTCTATTTACTAACCCTGACATTTCTGGGGAACAACTGAAAGCAGGACAATCGATTGATAGACTTGATGTATGAGCAACTCTGTGTGAGACAAGATAGTTCTCATAAAACTGAGTTACACTCACCTGTTACCAGCAGATTCTGAAGAGAGAATGTAGGCTGTCTGGAAAGCCTAGTAGGAAAACACAAGGCTGGACCCATTTCAACTGCTGTTGGCCATACTTGAACACAAACACAGTGGTAGAAAGGGTGAACAGATCTTAATTCAAGGATGGATGAGAGTAGTTTAGGAGGTAAGAGAACCAGCCGCATGCGTGCAGTTGCAGCATCTGATTGTATCAAGTTCCTGATCCAGCCCTGGAATATATACCCTTGTCAACTAACAGACAAATTCAGGCAGTCTCAGATTATGCTTTTGATATTGTTGATTTCCATTAAGGCAGCAAGCATTTGTTTCTCAATTTAAGTTCGCAGTCTGAATAACCTCTGTCTTTATAAGCAAATTTATAAAAGTACAAAAGCATTAAAAATGAAAGGTTATTCAGCAGCTGTGCACTTGCCATTAAGACAGAGAATTGCACAATTGCATTTAGTCACATGAGGCTTTTTTTGTAGTTTCCTATCTAGAGGAAGGAAGTCTTGGGATGGTTCTACAGCAGCTGATTACATGAGTGCACTGGAAGGTCTGAACTCCTGTGGCCAGACCCTTTTCAGCACTCACACAAGTCTATTTTGCACTTGCTCTGGTTAGCGGTGCTGTATCACGCCACAAAACTGACACATGTCCTTCAAGATAGCCAGCAGCCTCAAACAACATTTGGAGTAAGGAGAGCTGTGTTATTTTAAAGAGAAGGCCTCACCAGAGGAAAGAATATTGGAAGAAAGATAATACAACTGCCTTAGTAAAAAACACTCTCCTAGCCCTATTGAGAAGAGAGAAGATCTCACCCCTGTCAAGGGAAGTAAAGGCATACTGGTGCTCCTGTATTACACAGACTGAATTCTACCTTGTTAAGAAATCAGAAGCCACTCAAGTTACAGATATAAGAAAACTAAATACAAGAAAATTACATTTAGCGTGGACTACTATGCTCAAACCTGAACACTAGAGAGGGAACAGCTAGGTAAGTGTCGACTGCGCAGAGCTGAACCACATTTGGACCTCTGTACTCTACTGCCAGGGCGCTGCTAACACTCTAACACTTTGAATAACAGTAGCGAAAGTAATACTGACAGGAGTCAGTGGTGCTGTCAAGTGACAGGTTAAGAAACTGTTACTCTGAGACTGAAAAGGACACCAGTCCATCCATAGTCAGAAGCACAAAAAACCATGGAAGCCCGATTTACCAAAACATAAGGTAATTTTAAAACGTACAATTTAGAATTAAGATAATGCAATGAAGCATTCAAATAGCTGTTGTAATTACTGCCACCCTCATACCCAAAAGGGTCTTCTGCCAAGCTTAAGAGAATAAATGCCAAGAAATCCATTAGGGCACCAAGCTTCCTCAAGGAATTTTAAAAAAAAAAAAAAATCACATCTGACAGAAGAGAAACTGTTGCAGATAAGCTGCAACAAGCAAAAGCAAGGCGTGCCTTCTTAGGGCTAGAAATAAGTTACCTTTGAGACAGCTTAACAGAGATAACATCAGTTAACCTCTCAATAAAGTATCCATCTTTTATTTGAGTAGGGTTCCTCTGTACCTAGAGGCAATCCTTCAGTTTATCGTCTGCCACTGATTAGAAAATACCCTATTTGCTACAGAACAATCTAGAAGCTGGTTTCACAAAAGACAAAACTTCTCAGTCAGCCTGAATGGGAACCTAGGGACCATATCTTAAAAGCAACGTATCAGGGAGCCTGTAGAGTTTTCACTCAGCAAGTAAGGAGTTACCTCTTAAGTCAGAAAAGCTGCTGAAGTCAAAGCCGAGTAACCTATCACAGGAGGACAGCCTTGGACTAACACACAAATTCAGATCCTTAGAGGCTGTGTCAATACTCTTAAAGAAGTTATCAAGCAAACACAATGTTAAGGACAGCATGTGGTAAAACCACACTTTGGAAGTCGCACATTAAAGTCACTATATTTTATGAAAACTAATTTATACTCTGTCTCAGTCCACACAGCTAGTAACGCCAAAACCGAGTGAAACAACACAACACCAAACTACTCACTAGAGGGAATTTATTATCCAAGTTTCTCTCAACTATCCCTACATTGGTAGCAAGGTTTGAAATTCCCCTTCGGACTACAGTTGTGCAATAGAAACATGTGGATTATGCATCAGTAACCCTAAAGTGGCATCACACTACCTTGGTCAAGCTCATTTTTCCTTCCCCAAATCTCAGACTCTTCCATTAGTTACTCACTAATACTAAATCCATGTCTGACTCTAAACTTAGGTTTTCAGAAGTGTTTTCCATTGTGTTTGTTGTCTCAGTAAGGAAAAAAAAAACCTTGACGGTGCTCTAGGAGTCAAAGAGCACAAGCAGCACTGTTGGGCTTGGCACACAACCCAACTATCCCATTGTGCTCAATAACAGACAAGCACCACCTTCCTCCACATTTCAAAAAGCAGCAGCTAAATTTAAGGGGAGGCATTTAATTTCCTGTAGACCTCTTTCCCTGTATTACCTAATTTTTTCATTCAAGATGCACACTTGATACTAGTGAGGAAATTCATCATGAAACACTTCATGCTGATACATGAAATATTCGGCTTGGTGCTTGCTGCTCAGAGTGAATACAAAACTCAAACAGTAAGTGAGGCGTGGTGAGGTATTCTGGAGGAATAAAAACTTTCTATTGTCCCAAAGTCAAGGCACTGGCAAACAAGCTTTCACATCTGACCCACCCATGCTAATCCTTCAGCCTCCCATGATCATTACCTTATCCACGTTCAGATGACTAAAAGGCTGTAGATGAGCTAAAAACTCCTGAAGAACTCAGCTCCTGTCTTATCTCCTAATTCTTCTCCCCTCACTACAGTCCAAGCCCTGGCACTCTGGCAGACAATGGAAGAGATTATCTGTATTCCAAGAAGGGGTTTCTATTTGCACCACAAAGTTTATCCCTGATACTGTAAAGTTCTGTAGAAACACCCAGCTACTAGACACTGGTGCAAAGTCTCAGTTGTCAGTAAATAGTTTCTCTGTAGTAAAATAAACTAGTCTGCTGCCTCAGCTGCAGGAACTTAACATGCCACAAAGTGACAAACCTAACACAATGAATTATGTTTGTAACCATTAATTAAGCAGGGGAAAAGCTACCACAGCCCTATAACCTATTATATGCAGTACCACTTAAAAACTATGCAGCCTAATTAGAAAGCAAACAAAATTCTTCATTTAAGCCATAACTATATTAAATAAGCTAAACACAGAATTCTCACTACAACACCAGTTCAATGCCACTTAAGCTGCCAATATTAACTAAAAATCCAGCATGATAGCACTGTAAGTCACTGTGCTTACAAGGGCTGGATATTTGAGCCACTCAGCGCCCCTTGTGACTGACACCTTTTGGTCCCAGTGAAACTGAAGTACCACCAACAATGATAAAGATATTTACTACCAAAGAACAGTTGAAAGAGTTCCAAAGACTGTCACAATCTCCAAAATGACGGCAGAGAGCTGTTCTCAACTGCGACTTTACTCGGGCAGTATTTTTGCTGGCCGCTGAAGAAGTTTCCTTTGCTGCCAAAGCCACATTCAGAAACTTGATAGTGTCGCATGATGTGGCTTTCAGAGCAAGAAATCTGAAGCAACACAGTTATCAGTAAACAGGCAAAACACTTCCTCACCAGTCTTGCTGCACTAACAAGCCTCATCAATGCACTAAAATCTCCCTATCCCGACGACATTTAAGATTTCACTCACAGTATGGCAGAATGAAAGACATTAAGTAAGGGAGCATTACATGCTTTTAGGAAAGGGCTACTTCCTAGCAATGACATCAGTAGTTCCTGCGTCTCCATGCTTCGTGGGAGGTAGAGGCGTGATTTCAGGATCTTCCCAGAGCGCTGTCCCTAGATCCAGCGCAGATACTCCATGAGCTTTCCCGGGCACCACACCAAGTGCACCCGCTGCCGCCTTCCCTCCATCCTTCCCATCGTACCTTCCGCAGCTGTCAGAGGCCCTTGGGCGCCGCAAGGGCCCGGTGCAGGTAGAGGGAAGCGATGATCTCCCAAGGTACCCGCCACCTTCCAGCAGCCGGGAGCTGTGCCCAGCGATCCCCGCGAACGGACCATTCTCCCTTCCCCGCGCCAGGCCGAAGCCCGGCTGGTTGCCGCCGCGCCCAGGAGGCCTGGGACCCCCGGCCCAGCGTTACCGCTCGGAATAGCAGCAGCAGGTGGGCGCCCGCGGCCGGGTTCCCAGTGACAACAGGTGTCGCGTCCAGCGCCGCCGACCCCGGGGCCACGCCAGACCGCGGCGACTCCCCCTGCGCCCGCGCTGCCCCCCGCCCGCCACCCCGCTGCAGGCCGCGGCCGCCTCGCCCCTGTCCTTACCGAGCAGGGCGGCCGCCGCGAGCAGCCGCCGCGCGCCCTGGGCGCGAGCCATGTCGGGGGCACGGGGCAGAGCGAGGCGGCACCGGCGGGAGCACGGGGCGGGAGCACGGAGCGGGAGCGGGGGCGACAGCGGCGGGGGGCGGCAGGGCACCGCGCTGGGGAGAGTCGCGACAGCCCCGGCCTGTCATATGACCGCTGACGTCACTCGGGCCCGCCCCGGGGCCATCACGTGACCTGGGCGGCCCGGAGAGGGAGGTAGGCGGGGTCTCGCGAGTGGAGGGGTTTGGGGCTTTCGCGGTGCTGTTCTGCCGTGGGCAGAGGACGCCCGTGGCTCGGTCCCGGTGCGCTGCCGGCCTGATGCTGGCTGCCCGCTCCGCTGTCACCTGCAGCAGGGGTGTTCTGAGGTTGGGGGTCTTTGTGAGCTGCCATAGGTCTTAGCTCTGTAACTGGGGTTGAATGAGAGCTGTGAGGAGCATCACGTTCTTCAGCCAGGTTGGACAGGGCTTTGAGCGCCCTGGTCTAGTGAAAGGTGTCCCTGCCAGTGGGTTGGAACTAGGTGAGCTTTAAGGTCCGTTACAAACCAAACTGTTCTAGGATTCTCTGATCAGGACCTGGGCAAGCCTTACCACTGTTAGCCATTTAAATGTGTTTTCCAGTGGGGAATGTAGCATGGGCAGCTGTGTGTGAAAGGGGAGGTACCAAGGGGAGGTACCAGAGGAGGGTGAGAAATAGCTTGAGTGAGCAATTAAACCACCTAAATTATGTGTTGTCTCCAGAATATGTTTCTTATCACTAGGTTTAGAGGTGGTCTAAGGTGAGTACAGTCATCTCACGCAGACCTAACTCAGTCCCAGCTGCATAAAAGTGCTGGAAGTTAATGGTCTATTATCTCTGAACTGATACATATACATGCTTCACCTGT
Source organism: Psittacus erithacus (assembly GCA_009867235.2). Taxonomy (NCBI): domain Eukaryota; kingdom Metazoa; phylum Chordata; class Aves; order Psittaciformes; family Psittacidae; genus Psittacus; species Psittacus erithacus. The sequence goes on from WYDI02012122.1 coordinate 29,540, forward strand.
GTATACAGATAAGCCACATACGTGTTCAGACCCAAAACAGATTGCAGTGACTTGTGGTTGCACGAGTAAAATTAATTGCGCTTTCACATAGTTTCTGATGTCGTGGATGTTTTTATAAAAAAGGTTTTAAGAAATCCTTTTTTTTGGGGGAGGGGGGGAAACTAGAAAACAAGAGGTGAAGTTGTTCTATCAGCATTCTCAGCTGTTAGCGTAATAACAGAGATGTCCAGGCCATTTGATCACTTTGTAACTCAATGCTCTTATCTAAGCAGTTAAGGGTATGCTTTCTTCATCTGAAACCTCAGAAGTACTTATTTTGCTACTGAAATCCTATTTCCAGTACTGTTGGAAAGCATGCCAATAGCAGGATGCTTCTACTTTCTCAGAATGACTGCCATGTCATCCATCTCCTCATTACAGTGTATTCCAGATTCATCAGCTCTGAGGCAGAATCGTTAATGCTCTCAAGCTGCCTTCATACATTTTTTACTTGGAACCAATTTGAAATGCAGTTTAGCTACTGTCAGTTGCTAAATTCAAGTCCAGCCACTGTAAACTTGATGACCTTTCCCTAACGTTTGCCTCAGTTCACTTGCACTTTCCGTTTCCCCAAACTGTCCTAGAGAAGTTTAGTTGCTGTTCATGGTGGCTTGGAGATCTGCCTTTCAACACTGTTGCTATAAGCAGGCATTTCTTAATGCTGCACTTTTATCAGTGTCTTTTTAGAGATGGTAATGTTTTATTTTGGTTTGTTTGCTTTTCCCTGCAGCACTTCTAGCAGTCTTTAGTCTTGCCATGTATTGCCAAAAGCAGAAGTCAGTCAGCTTGAAAAGGGACAGAAGGAAAAGCTCTGGACAAGCGTTTGAATGAGTCATCTGCAGAGGAGTTGAGGTTAATGGAGGTGGGACATGGGTTGTTCTCGGATTTTGGTCGCCGTTTTTGGATCCTGCACTGGGAGTGGAGGAAGGTCTGTGAAACAGTGTAAGTCTGACAAAACAAAATATAGACAGGGAGGCCCAATGTCAGGTTTAAACTTGCTGTGCAGTAGTCTCCCCCTCTCCTAGAAAACTGGTAGGCATTGATGAATTGAGAAATGGCAGATGCTTGGATTACTACCAATTAATATATAAGTTGCATCGAGCAACAGCACTGTGGCAAGAAATCGTAAGTAAAGAACATAAGGGTTCTATCAGCGGAGAATGATGTTGATCTTACATGCTGTGGATCATTAGCTTACTAAGCCTTTGACAGTGGTGTAGAGAGTGCAGTCACCAGTTTCCATGTCACTGTCAGGAGAAGTACTACAGGGTGCTTGTTAGCCAACTTCCCTAATGGAGCAAGCCTTGCACAGCCATGCTGACCATTGGCCTCACTGCTTAATGACTTGTTGGCTGACATCAATCAAACTTGATAGCAGGATAAGACATAAACAAACATGAAGTTACAGCTTCTGTAAAAGCTGGCATGTAGACAGCCCGGAGATCCAAATTAGTGCTGTTACCATGGGCAACGAAGTTCATACCCAGCCCCTGAGCAGTTTGTTTGACAGAGCTGCTGGCCAACCAAGATGCACATGGTTACAGATTAACTGTGGTCCAGCTCCTGTCCCCACTTCAGAGCCACGAGTGCAGAACAGCTGCTTGTGGGGAAGAACATGGGAAATACCCAGGAGATCTAGGAGCCAATAGTAGGACCCAAACTGTTCTGCAAAGTTGAGGCTGAGTGGTAGCATGTGACACAGAGCAGAAGTTGGGAATTTTTACCAGGAAAGAATTTCCATTAGAAACTGCTCAGTTTTTCCTGTGGCCTTTTGCTGTGTATTACCTGACTTCACAGGGTTGCTTTCTTTCTGAAGAGACTTGCTAGGAGTAGATAGGTTATAGTAGAGAGTCTGCTCTCCCCAGCCAACCTGCCAAAGTTCATAAACCTACTAATAGGCCTGTTGGCATAACAAATTAATGCACTAAAGTTGCCTGGAAGGTGCATAATAGTCCCTCTCCCTCCTCTTCCAAAGATGCACATTACAAAAAAAAAAAAAAAAAAAGGAATAAAGAACCCACAACAGGCCAAGGGAGTTAAATGATAAACCTAGGTTCAGGTAAAGGAATACCGGGGAAGCTGAAATGGAGAACTAAGATGAAAGGACACAAGTAGCAGGCAGGAAGGAGGCTGGTGGTGGCTGGTAAGGAGAACTGTAATTGCCAGACTTGGGAAGCACCTGCAAGCTGGCTGTCAGCCTGCATTCTCACACTGTTTTTTCCTCAGAAAACACTGGGCTAGGTGACAGAATATCCCATTTAGGAAGACTGCTTTATAAATACACATATGTCTGGAAGAGGTACCAAAATGCTTATGATAAACTGGAAAATTTCAAGTTACATTAAAAGGATTTGGTAAAATTGGAGAGGCGCCACCTGTATCCTGGATTCCTGCTATTTCTGTCATTCCACAGAAGCCGCTGTACAATTTGCTCCAAGGACACAGAATTGCCAAGATTCACATTTTCAAGACATCTTCTGAACACAGATGTGCTACAGAGGAAATCTGTTACTTTGCTACAGCCCAGTGTCTTCAACACCGGGTGATATTCCAGCCAGAAATGTTTAGCAATTTCTGATCTGTGGGCACAAATACACTCAAGGTGATGAGAACCCAAATAGCTGGCATCAGACTAACAACTGGCTGGATGCTCAGCCAAATTCTGTCACCTCCATCAAAAGGCAATGAAATGCAGCTGTTTTGCTATGAAGTAGTAATTACCATGCTAATGAACTAACCAGTTATCCATTTGGTTCAGAAAAATGCAAACTCCCAGGAATTTGAGGAAATCAAATGAAAAAATGAAGGCTTGAGAAAAAGAGAGTCACAATCACCTGGACTTTCAGTCTCTTCCATAGCTTTTGAAACTGAAGCTACTTTCAGATCAGGAAGAGTAAAAATCTTTAGAGATCATTACATTCTCTGTAGGTCTGGGGGATAAAGGGATTGGTAGAGATCAGCAGCTGGATAAAGGAGAATGAAACAAACATTCCCACAAGGTAGCAGAAGGGCAGAACTAAGCAGAGGAACCCTCTGCGCTACTGCTGCTTGAGGTTATTTGAGGGGAGGGGTTATACCATAGGGGACTGAGGGGACACATCACAGATAGGCAGGCTTCATTATTTCCACTGCTGATGGAACAATTCATTTTTGATTGCTGTATGAGAGTAATTTGGCCAAAGAGTTCTCGTCTGTGGTAATTAAGAAAAACTGCACATCTCAGCACTTTTAATCAATTAACATTGCTTTGTAAGGCAGAACCATTCCAGTCATCTCTAGGATAACACCACTGCTTTTAATCTATTGTTTGAAACCACTGAACTGGGAAGTTGGGGTTCAGAAAGGAAAGGCGGTACATTTACTGCTTGCTATCAGTTACTGCATACCTCTGCCAACCTTCTGTGGGATAAAGCCTCCATCCATTGCATTTCTGTGAGGCACACACTCCTCTTTGTTTTACAAGTCTAGTGAAATGGAGCTGATCAGTTTCTATATGCCTACAAAGTGAATTACAAGGCGAATGGTTATAATTCACACTGAAGAACAAACTGCACAAACAAACTGAAGTACCATATTCTCACAAAGGCTAAGAAATTAATATTTAATATGCATCAAAGATTTTATTTGCATTAACTGAAGATTCAAATATTAAAATAAGTCTACATTAAATTACAATATTAAATACGCTTTAAATACAATAAACTAAATGTGTTTAGTTTCTAAACACAAAGGGAACAAATAATTCGGAAGAATGTAATACAATTAATGACACCAGGTGACAGAAAAAGGACTTTCAGATGTAAATCCACAAGATGTCAACTCTCAGCGATGTTTACTTTAAGAAGAGGTGGTGGCCTTTTAATTGATGTACAAACCCTGTATTACATAAACTCAGTATGGTATCTCTCCAGAAAAAATATTGCTCAGTTACATTCTCATTTATGCCATGATCAAAACTCCTTTGGTAGCTCTTTTTCAGAATGAAATACACCAGTATGCAAATCCAGAAAAATAAACAGTCTTGCTGCAAGTATTACCACAAAAGATGTCTTCCTTATAGTTACAGTTATCTAACAGATCTACAGTGTCTTTCATTCTTGAATTCAAATCAGCTTACATATATACAATATGAAACAAAGTACTCACAAAATCCTTAGTCTTTCAAGACAAAAAACTATGCTTTCACAATATTGAGACCATAAAAGTCTTTTTTAAAAAAGGGGTTTTCTTTTTTCAAGTGTAGCACGCTGTACAGTAGGTTCCCTGTATGCTATTTTCAAGGCAAAACTAAATGTTACAGCCGTTACATAAAGTGATAAACACCCGTTGCCCTAAAATGAGGTAGGGCCTCTTGATGCAGATCTAATCTTTGCCACCCAAGCCAGCAGAAGTAGTAATAAAATGAGAATCCGTATCTTAGCTAAACAATCCAACAACTCACTACACTCATGAACACAGTTGTCCTCTTGGCACTTCAAGGATCTCACTTCAAAACCTGATTTGTTCAAACCAGACTGAAGCTCATAATCATTTGAAAGAAAATTAACTGAACACAAGATGAAGGGGTCTCATGGTGCGTAATTTCAAAAAGTCAGCGTATTTCAACAACACTGCTTGTACGTAAGTGTACATCAATGAAGGGTTTTAAAAAGTTACCCCAGTTGTCACTGTAGATAAAGAATGCAGCATATAGGGTCTTTACGGATGCAGTTAGAAACACATAAATGAAGAAACCAGACTTGCATCCATCACAAAGTATTTTTCACACAGGTAATGTTACCTTTTCATCCAACTTCAATTACACTGTTAAACAAAATTGTAAAACTAAATTTTGAAGAACCCAAAAGAACAAGAGAGTAACTAAAAGAAATAAAACCATGATACTTAAAATTAGATAGTCCTGATGAGGATGATCAATTAACAGGTCATTTTGCTTCTTTTCCACAGCAGTGCATGCAGCTGGTTGAATAATATACATCAACCTGAAATCTGCTAAAAGGAAAGTCTGGAACAGCATAGGTATTTGGTGTCCTGAAGATATAATATGCATGATTTTTGTTTTTATTTTTGGGGTTGTTTTTTTTTTTTTATTATTTTTTATTTTATTTTTTAAATAAAAGGCTTTCTTCTCCATTAAGCAACATAGTGATACTGATTAGGGTTGTCTTTGTCTCTCTCCATATAGTCTCTGTCAATGAGAGATTCAATCCTCTTCTTCAAGTCTCCAGGCTACAAGAAAAGATGAGATTAGTGTAACAGTAATATAAATGCAAATATATTTAATTTTAAAAGCTAGGACTGCTAACAGCTCCATAAAATGTGCCATAGTAAATATCTAAATATAATTTCCTACTGATGCTCTGGCTTATTTCTTTTTAGACACTAATTTTAATACCTTTATCTTTGGATTTGATTAAGACATATTTCATATTCCAGTTCTGGTGTCCCCAACATAAGGATAACATGAAACTGTTGGAGCAAGTCAGCCTGGAGAAGAGAAAGCTGTGTGGAGACCTAACAGCAGCCTTCCAATATCTGAAGGGGGCCTACAAGGATGGTGGAGGGGGATTCTTCATCAGGGAGTGCAGCAACAGGATGAGGGGCAACAGGTTTAAACTTAAACAGGGGAAGTTCAGGTTAGATATAAGTTCTTTACTGTAAGGGTGGTGAGGCACTGGAACAGGCTGCCCAAGGAAGTGGTGAATGCTCCATCCCTGGCAGTGTTCAAGGCCAGGCTGGATGGAGCTTTGAGCAACCTGGTCTAGTGGAAGGTGTCCCTCCCTGTGGCAGGGGAGTTGGAACTAGATGATCTTAAGGTCCTTTCCAACCCAAACCATTCTATGATTCTTACTCTTATGGACAAGCTGAATGGAAAAATATATCACATATTCTTAGATAATTATTGGAAGGTTTGAAAATCAAAATCAGTTACCTTTACGGGAAATTTCAGTTGATTATACAACTCAGAAACAAGGAGATTATGACCAAGAGTCTTTCTCATCTTCATTATTCGTACAATTGCAGCGTCAATCTGGTACTGCCTGTCTTGAAATACTCTTTCAGTTGTGCTGACCTGTTCCTCTACCTAAAGAACAATACAATGCCACAAATCAGATCACCTTTTATTGCTATTTTTTAATCAGTTATATTTCTATAGTTAACCTTTACAATGAAATTAAACTTATGTATCCTTATTCATCTTTGATACAGACTCCTGCATTACTGCATGCTAAGAACTGTGATTCTGAAGCATACTGCTAAAGCGAGCCAAAGATAAAATTAAGGATAATGTAAATAAAATAATAATGTGCGTCTTATTTTAATTCTATTTGATAAATTAGAGTAAATCTTTAAAACTCACTTCAGATTTTTGAGAGAATACAGAACAATCTGTCAGTCCAAATACAGCAGTCTTTTGTATCAAACTGATCAGCTCCAATTTGACTTTTAGGGATTTTAATATGCAAAGGCAAAAGGAAAGAAGTCAGTGTTCATTAAAACATGTTACCTTGTGCCAGGAATTGGGATTCAAGTGCAACAAAAACATCCACTACAAAATCAGGGACAACCCTGATTTCAATAACTCCCATACCCGCTAAATAAAGAAGAGAGATGATGACATTTGCTTCATGAGTTCAATATAATACCAACACTTCAGCCATACCACAGAAACTTCAAAGATGGACTGAAATACCTACAGGATTCTACCAGTTTTAAATATAGGCATTTAAATTCACAATCATAGGACGGAACCTAGAAGGTTTTTTTTCCCAGTTTCAGTGAGATCTAAAGTCTTTAGTGCCTCTGCAAGTCATCCTGACTACCAAAAAATTAAACACCTGTTTCCTTTCTCCATATGCAAAAACTATGAGAGGAACTACAGAGACTCTGTCCCTCCAAGTGGGACATGTAGATAAACAGAATGAATGCAAAAATTAAATACATACTGTTTCTTTCATTTGGATTTGGTTGATCTTTATTCTAAACAATTTGTGCTTGAAGTCACCATTAAAGATGAATTTATCTCCATCTTCTACATCCTTGCCCTTTGGATTTTTAATCAATACTCGTGCTTTTCCACAAGCTAAAGACTGCAAGGTTCTTCTTAATTCACTATCCTCTGTGAAGAAGTTCAGAGTTGGGAGAAAGAAGAACAAAGCATTAACATGAAGAGTTTTATCTGATTAATGTAGAAATATATTTGAAAAGTCACTGGTTTTATCTTAATACCTTCTTCCAGCTAAGTTCAAATTAGGTAACAACTCACAGCTGTCAAACTTGGGTCTCACATCCTTGACAGGCAAGTGCTAAGAGTATGCATGAATTGTACCCATCAGGAAGACAGACTTGGGCTCACCTCAGTGAGCTTTCCAACCAAAAGGAGTTTCAGAAGAGGTTTCACATTAACATGAGCCTGGTTTTACTTCATCTTGTTTGGTAGTGACAAGATATTAGAAGAAAAAAACCCATTGATGACAAGAAGCTCAAGCCACCCATTTTATGATTTCATTACTATTTTTAACACACTCTAGAAAACATATAATAATAAAGTCTAAATTGATAGGAAGATGTTTTACGAGAAGGTAGAGCGCACACCTATTATAATCACAAACTTCCCCCATGACAGGAAATAGTAGAAACAAGTGAGTAAGCAAAATTTTATCTACTACAATTTAAAGCTAAAGACATTTGGACAATTAGATAAAATGAAGTCTAAAATATTCTAATAATTACGTTGCAAAGTCATGTATCAAGATTTTGCAATCAAACACCCTCTGCAGTCTCTAGAATACTTTTACTCATAATATAAAATTATTGCCAAATGTGTTAGATCTCTTGAACAGTTTTAGTCTAAAAATTGAAAGAAAGGTTTTGCAACCTAGTGCTGAAGTGCAGTGTAGCTAAGTAAAAGATTAACACTACTTCTAAAATACTTTTAACTTTCACAGAGTGACCTTTTTTTTTTTAAGGTTCCAGCTGTTCTATCATCACTAAAAAAACCCCTTTGAACTAGTTTGACTAAACAGGCATTTGTGATCTTTCACACTTTTGGGGGGGTTCACCTTCAGTAAATGCAGATCGCTGACCTGTGTTTCTGTCCAAACAAAAAAATATGCTTTTCCAAACACTCAACATGCTTAGGAGCTTTGCTTCTGCTCGGCACACTAAGTTGCAGGCTACAGTATGCCAAAGGGAAGAATATCACTCAATCGCTGAAGTAAAAACTACAGCTCCTAGTAATGCTAGGAGAAAGGCAGGTAAAAACACAGAGTATATTTGGACAACACAGCTCAAAGAAGCACGGTTACCAAAAAGCGAGTAACCATTCTTTCTTTTGAGTGTCAGTTTTTGGATTTTATAACTGTATTAATGTACCAGGGACAATCTCATCTCTTTAAATCGTAACAGTGACCACAAAACACAAGTTCCAGCTATGGCCAGATGAAGATTATTCATGATGCTTATATAGTAAGAGATCCACAGCAACACATTAAATAAGCAGAATATAACTTAAGATTACCTTCGTGGTGTTCTCAATTAAAAATCAATGTGCATGCAGGAAATTGGGAGCTGACTCAATTTGAGTTGATCTGACATTTGAACAGTTAAGACCTGCCATTAATCTTAGGCAGCTAACTTGGTTTCAGTTGAGAACAACCACGTCATACTTTACAGGGATCAGACCAAAATGTCTGCTCACCCAACATGAGTACTTTGACTTGGCTAGTAAGATAGAGAAGCCAAAAAATGCCTGAATTCTTGTGCTGTGAGAGCTAGTGAATTCACTGTTCACTGTCTCTAAGCTATCCGTAATTCAACAGACTTGTATTTCCTCCTTTTCACCTCTCTCCACATTATCATGCCTCAAGTTTAAGAGACAAAGTCTCCACTCTGCATGGGAACTGTTCTATACTTGCTGTATTTCTTCTTACCCTATTTTGTCCTTATCTAATTCTACTATACACTGTAGATGTGGGCTAACCTGAAATGAATGAAGTGTCCAAACACAAGCACACACACAGCATAAAGGTGCTTTCTGCTTTGTTCTCAATGACTTCCCCAGAAGTTACCAAGATGCTGTTTGCCCTTCTGATCACTGATGAACTTGTCTTTCTGATGGATTTTCTTTCCAGGGGACACAATGACAGCACAACTTCACTCCCGCACACTCACACCTAACAAAGGCAATCTCTGACATGATTAAGGTTATTCCCCGCACCCAGCTCCTGCCTCAGATATGTTTATATTCATCAACACTGGATGCCATTTGATCTCCTAATTGTTCAACAGTGTGAGATCCCTTTGTGACTTTTTTCACACGTTTCAGATTTGACCTTCCTAAGGAATCAGCATGGAATTCTATCACATGAGTATTCATCTTCAGATCATTAGTGGCCATGATGAATAATACCTGGGGATCCCAAATAAGATATCCCTTTCACTATTTCACTATTTTAGAGCTTGTGAGGAGCTCTTATCAAGACCTTCCAAAAAGCCAAGTGCACAAATACTATTTTGGATATGCTTACTGACTCTGTCAAAGAATTTGAAAGTAAAATCATATACCACATAAATTATGCTGGTTCTTCTCTAATATACATTTATCCATGGGCCTGCCAATTCCATTCCTCCCAGTACAGACTGGCTGCCCTGCAATAATCTGAAGAATTACCCCATGAATGTAAATAAATAAATAAATAAATAAATTTAGCATTGATTCTTGTCAAGCTTGCACCAAGGGTCACCTGAATAATAACTACAATGGATTCCTGTAAAGCATCAGGGTGAATACCATTCAGTTAGTGGCGGACTAATTTACTGTCTGATTTACTCATCTGTTCTAAACCCTTTGCTGACACTTCAAATTGCAGTATTATATTCTGTCCTATGGTATTTACACAGCCTTCTGAATACTTCTGCAGTAAACACCAATATGAAAAGAGTGGGTAATCCCTCGTAATAGTACCTCAACATAAACACACGTTAACTAACTAAAAACTGGGCAAGACTTCCACCACCTCCCAGAAAAAGCTGGTATATGTGACATCGAAATAAAGGAAGTGGTTAGGGCCAGTTCTTCAGAGTTTGGAGGTTTAGTATCTCTTTCAGTGTTTAGTTTAGCACTGAAGAACACCCACCCTGGGTCAGAAGGTCCATCTAGCCCAGCACCCTGTTTCCAGCAGTGGCCACAAGCAGGTGAGCATAGGGCAAAGCTAATACAGCTTCACACTTCCTTGCTCTTCCTCCTCTCCTCATCCTACTGCTCCCTAAGTCTACAATCACTTAGGGCTAAAAGACTTCCTAAGCCAGAGGTGGTTTCTACATGTTGAGAAACCTCCAGTACTTTGCTCTTTCCTGGACCTGTCTTCTTGAACTTTTGGTCTATTTAGTTTAGTCTTAGCATGTAGTATCTGTTCCTTCTAAAGAAGCTGTCCCATGTCTCCCATCTTTATTCCCACTCTCTGAACTCTTCTCAGATCCACCATTTTATTTCTAGATGGTGGAGGGAGAAGTCTGACAAACCCTACAGACTTTCTAAAACCTTAATATGTGCCAACGATTTTTTTGACTCCCTCTGAATTTAGATGGAGCCCCTTCTTGTACATGTTCCCCCTGTTTCAAAGGCTTTCCTACTACCCAATAAATCTAGACCCTGTTCCATACATTATATTTTAAAGCATATGTTGCAATTCTGCCTATCTGTCTAGCCCTGCACATGGTGTTTAGAACATTTAGAAACAGTTTCTATGGCAACCCAAATGCCCAAGTTTTGCCCTCCAGGATTTCTACCATGTGCGGTTATTTGTAGCCATGAGCCAGGACCTCTGGTTCATGCTGGGTAGTCTCTCACAGTCTGTTTGCCAACACCTCTGCCCTTCGTGGTCAATTCAACAAGCAGCTGCATCACAAATTCAGTTACCTTTTCTAATAACTGAATCACTGTTCTTTTCCAACTAGCCAGGATACCAGATTTTGGCAGGGTACGACTGAGCAAAAGGATCATCCTAGTAGCAGAGCAGAGTGTGGGATCTATTTCTGACACCATTTCTGGCCATAAGAATTTCCTCTTCTTTAGAAGTAGGGGGACTGCTAGGTGGGAATGGAACCTCTCTAAAGCAGCTCCAAATGCCTTGTGTAGGTAAAGCCTGGGAAGACAAGAGATTTTATGTCATCCATCCTGACCCCATGGGAGCCCTGTGGATCATGAACTCACCAGCATTCCTACATGAACTCACTACCAGCATTCCTGCACTACTTTCCCATAGGAGAGAGAAGCAGACATGATACAATGACATAATTTAGGTAGCTCCCAAATATCAGTTCCAGCCATCTGCCTTGAAAAAAAAAAAAAAATATCTTTTGAAATCCTTTCTATTGTGCCATAATGGAATGGATTTCCATGCAGCAGATTTTATCTGTTGCTGTCAGGCAGCCAGAATGCAAGCTCCAAGGTACATCAAGACAAGATGGGAAAACAGGATCTGGATCATGCTTGCGTGAACAGATGTTTGCTCTGTAACCATCGTACTCTGACCTAATGAGCCTTTCTGGTGCTTATCATTCACACTGGCATGAGTTTTCTTCAGCTCCCTTAGCATTAATGGTGTGGATGACTAAGCAACTTAAGCACTGATGCTGAGAAACTGGCGCACCTAGGCTGTATTGCCTTCTGCAAAGCATCGTTCTGAAACACGGGGATTCTTGATACCCCCATTCTACAGTATTTTAGTAAATATATTTACAATAGTTTAGTACTTGCATGGGTTCAAGTACTCTTTCAGCAGTTGCTCTATTGGGTTGATCTTAATATTCAGCATATGAAGGACTGGTGAGTATGACCTGCTGGTTGCTGCAGAAGTTCCAGAGAGTAAAGAGATGATAGTATTACCATTTTTAATGCTAATGGCTGTAACTATTTCAAGAAAGTATAAAAATAAAATAAATTAAAAAAACTAAGCCAAACTATCCGAGAGCATAAGAACATAGGAGGCAGATACTGCAGGTAGTTAAAAGAAAACTATACTTTTCCTCAGTTTTCTTTCTTCTCTCAGGTTTCAAGCAGCTAACAGCCTACACCCTACAGGACACTGCTCTCCTTAACAAATCAGACCTCTTGTAAATGGGGCACTCCAGCAACAGTAGTGGAAAACAGGTGGGCAAGGTCTCTGAACAGTTAAACTGAAAATACTCTCTTGAATCACCCCAAAATGACAGAATTCTACAACAGATTATTTTCAAAACACAGTATTTGAAACTGTAATAGAACTCAACCAAGCTGTAGGTTCAACAGTCTTTATCACCACTTGAATTTTAAGAATTGCAGTGATACATTTTGTAAATCTAATAGGTTGTTAGTAGCACCATATGCTACACAGCTCTCACTATTAATTTTGTGAAGCTATCTATATTAAGAAGTAGAAGCAGGGTGTTTTCCTCATCTCTTTTGGGGCCTATGTACTACTGATCCAATTTGTTCTAATGATCACAGCAAATTTCTTAAAATTATGCCTTTACATACCAAATCATAATTGCCAACCACTTGATGAATAGATTTAAGAATCAAAAGTACTCTTCCTACCTACACCAGTGGCCATTTTAATTTCTTCAAAACTGAATTCATCTCCTTCGTTAAACATAAGCAACACTAATGTCTGAAAGAGCGATACTTGAAATTCTTTCTTTCCCTAAAAAAGAAATATCAAATAATTAGAGGCAATATTCAGAGCATTTTCTATTGTATCCTCCAAATCTGCCAAGTTACAGAAGCTATACATTCTTTTTTCTAATTTTAGAAGAAGAGATGTGCATTTTAGAATGCCTGGCACACAGAAGAATCTGCCTGAATGCAGAACTGAGAAGCAGGATATTTTTAAAACCTTGGGTTTTTTTGCTCCTCTAACATTAGCAATACAGCACACAGCAGAAGCTCATTAGAATGGCCTTGTATTTACTTCACATCATTTACTTCATTTTAATTACAATACACTAAATTCTAGCTTTGCTGCCATCAATAACGAATCTCTTCATACTTCAATCAGGGTTTATTTTATGGAGGTGAAGAAACTAATATAAAAGAAATCTTGGTGTTGGATCAAATATGAAAGAAACAAAAGACAATTTTTTTGTTTACTATGATACAGAGTGATTGTATTGTCAAGTAGCACAATATTTGTACAAATAGGCAATGGAAAGGAAATAGCTCAAACTCTTCAGAAAGCTGTAAACACCTCTATCATTCAACAGCTACAAATCTATCCATCCTACTGTTGCATAACACCTAAACCTCTGAGTTTCAGCCACAATGAGTTAGGAAAAGAATTCAAGGGTTTTTTTGTCTTTGCTCTGTCTCAATTAAGCTGCATTATTAGCAAGGCAAGATATTCTGTGAGACAAAACAAAACCACATTAAGATATAATGTGGTTATTTAAAACTTAAATAATTCAACAAGCATTTAAATTTTAACCATGATCATTACATGACTAATACCCTTCAGTCTCTTTTCGTATCAGTGAAGCATATTCAAAGTGCCACCAGTATTTCTATGATCAAAACAATTCTGTATTTCCATTTTCCTCACTATGAGGGCGGTGAGACACTGGAACAAGTTGCCCAGAGAAGCTGTGGCTGCTCCATCCCTGGTAGTGTTTAAGGCCAGGTTGGACGGGGCTTTGAGCAATGTAGTCTAATGGAAGGTGTCCCTGCCCATGGCAGGGGGTTGGAACTGGATGATCTTTAAGGTCCCTTGCAGCCCAAAACATTCTATGATTTTATGATATTAAAAAGATGCTGCATTATTTATCTTTCATTAATTTCCTGGTTTATTACAAATAATTTTATTCAAATGAGCAACAATTTCTATCAAATGAATAACAGTATCATATTGTTGTCTCCTGTTAGCCAGATAGTATTTCAGTTTAATTATAAAAAGCCAAATTTCTATACAAAAGTAACAAAACTGAACTGTGACTGTCCCTCTACAAAAATGTTACTACCTTTACAAAAAATACATTACATGACTAGATTTCCAGTAACTCCCTTAAGTTTCATCCCAACAGGCTAAGCATTAAACAAGCAAACTTACTTCCTTAAATTCCGCCTTTAGCACAGCATGTCCTAAAGTGGTCTGCCACTGAAGCTTTCGACCACTGTGTTTTCCCAGGTAGAAGGTTTTAAACACCTCTTGAAGCTTTATCATCTGTAAAGCAAAGTGAGATAAACGTTTATTAGGATTATATCAGTGCAGTGATGTTGGATGATTTCACACATGTAATTTTTTTATTCTCCTCAACAATGTTTCACAACGAGGGGTTTTGTGTTAAAAACTAAATCCAAAGTGCAAAATTCTGCTCTCAAGTACAGTGGTACTATTGTGCACAAAGGAAAGTCCGATTCAAAGCCAGCTTTTTATTTCTCCCTTTTTTTGTTTGTTTGTTTGTTTGCTTGCTTGCTTGTTAAAAAGTAAAATAACCCCCTGTAAAGGCTTTTAAACCTCAAAATAAATACAAGCTTTGTCCTGGACTTTGAATCTGACCAAGAGTGTCACAGAACAAAAAGCATGCCTCTCACACCTACACACTGACTATGACCATCTGCTCCCAAGTTCTTCCTTCAGTTTGTCTTATACAGATTCAAGTCTGATTCCAGAACTTTATACCCTCTTACTTCCAAGTAAGGGGGTTTTTTACACGTCGATTTTCATGGCGTGTTGCTCAGTTTGGATCCTTCCAAAGTAGTCTGCTACAGAGGAAAAGATGCCACAGGAACAAGAATACAAAAGCTTCCACATCAAGCAAGATATTGCAGGAAATAGGACTCCAAATCCATATTTCAACTTAAATCACTACTGACAGAAGCTTTGCAAAAATCTCTCCACTTGGAAGCAATCTTTTTTCAGGCAAATGCCGTTTAAATGCAGGGTTTTGTGTGACACATTGCAGAGAACAGAGAAAGGATCTTACTGAAGAAAATAATGTGCAGTAACATAACTATTGGCTGGATCAAAGTGCCTAACCAATGTAGTTAAAGATTAACTAAATTACTGCCCAGTTTAAAACTTCTAAGTGCTTGACTGCAATGTTAAGTAGGACACTGATTTTATTTTACTACTAACTTTACATTTTTATTAATAACCCCCAAAACATTAAATAAAACAATAATATAAAAAAAATATTTTATCCACTACATTATATTTTTTGCATTTTTGGCATCTGTAAAATGAGATAAAGCCCTTAAATAACTAGCAGAAAGACATTAAATGAAGAGCATTCGTTTACTATATGATAGTGATTATGATTCTGCTCTGTAAAGTGCATTTAGAAGAATTTAAACACTAACCTCTGAATTTAAGTGGACTTCCATAGGTGTGTAAGTTGGCCAATATCCCATAGTTAATATATTTACTGTCAGGTCTATATTTCCTGGATCACTTTGGTTCTGCATATACTAAAATACAAGAGACAAAAATCATTCAAGTATACTGTCTACATAATTAGAAAGCATATATACTTAAATTAGAAATCTAAAATGAGTATAATGCTGAAAAGTTTCTACATGCCACATCCCTGAACAGACATGCTCTACCAGGATCTTGAATGACAATCTAATGCCCTCCTCCTGAATCTCAAAACACAGCAAGTGGTTGGAAGTAATAGGAAAAGAACAACATGCCTTGAAGTATCCTAGACCACTGCCTTTACAGGGTATGAAGGAACTTTAACCACATGCAAATAAAGTGAAAAAAGAAAAAGCTTTTGGTCAGAAGCCAGGGCAAGAACTATAAGGTCAAAAGGATCCCCTGGCACTTGCACACCTGTTAGACGAACATTTTCATATAAATTTGAGCATAGCATCAGTCAAGCCAGGCTCAAAAGTCTGAGACAAAAAAGTCGCTGGAGTATTTTATTACAGGAGCAGGTGTCCTGGGACAGATCTCTATCCCACTACCCTGTCTTCAATAAGGCCCCAAAACAGGTACCCAGGGAGAAGTACAACAGGATGAGCATATACAGTATTTCTTCCAAGCATTCCCTCTGTCACCAACAGATTGGAAACTTCAAGGCTGAGACATACATGGTTTCTGTGCACTCAGCAACCTTCACTGAGTTTCTCTGGTGTGGGTCATTCACAAAGAATTCATCACAGCAGCAGCAGTTTACAGAATGAAGGGGCATGGATCTTAAAGAATGTCAGACAACTAAACTACTATGCTGTAATCAAACAGTGATTTACTTAAAATGGAATCAAATAGAACGGCAAAGAATGTTTTCTCTGAATAGATATACAATAAATACTCTTCTATAAATAGAACTATAAGTAGGACTCTGTTACTACAACCAGGACCTGCTCAAAAACTGTTCTGTTTCATTTTAGCTTAATCCAAGGTGTAACACTTAAGTGCCTCCCCATCACTACTGAAAATTCATCACACAAACAGAAGTTAAACGTACCTGCTTAAACTGAACCATGACATCTTTTGACAGTTCCATGTCCTTGAACATGCCCTCCAGTTTGCTGGTAAAAGCAGCACCACATTCTGTCACACAAATTAAAGCAAAGATCCCACAGTTACAAAGCAGCACAGAACAAGCAATAAAAGTTTAACCTGAGACAGCTGAGCTGGATTTGCCAGGTTACAGAGTACCCACAAACAGGTACATGTTGTAAGGACTTTGCTCATCTGTAGATAAATTAAGTGAACCAGTTATATATCTAAAAGGTCAGCCCAAGAGTTCTTGCTGAGTACGAGGGCTGTGATATGCTCAGCTGTTACTTAAAAGCTGGCTTGTCACTTCTTAAATCGTAAGATTTACATGTCAAAGAGTAATAAAAATCTAACTCATGTGAAGGTGCCTACCATGTTTAAGCTTTGACAACATGGACTTCTCAGCATCTACTGACGCACTTTTTCCAACCAGCAATCTTTTGGCCAAGTCTTTCTTATAAAATGCCTCAAACACATCTTTTCCTGTATGGAAATTGAGAAAAATGAATTAAATACAACTGAAATCTGACAACCTATTTGCATCATTGCACTTCAAGTTTATGACACAAACCTTTCTCATGACATGTTGATCAGCAGAACAATATTCACTATGCAACAGTGAAGAAAAACATATAGACAACTTGTTTTCTTCTTATATTTTAATTATTTGCTTAACATATTTTGTTAAATTCTTTCTTTTTGCCCAGGAACATGGGCTATGGGTTATGGGCTACCTTGGTTTTCCCATTGGATCAGCTGCAAACCGCATGAAACTGTTCTGGGGTTCAGAAGAACATTTTCCTTCCTGTAGACCAATATATTAAAAAAAAAAAAAAAGGTTCCTATGTACTAAAAAAAAATGTATTTCAAAAGCCTAAGGTGACAGAAGTCTTCTCACTTGGTTTGTGATAGCCTTTTGAAATAAAGAAGTCATACAGACACGCACA
This sequence comes from Psittacus erithacus, assembly GCA_009867235.2. Classification (NCBI taxonomy): domain Eukaryota; kingdom Metazoa; phylum Chordata; class Aves; order Psittaciformes; family Psittacidae; genus Psittacus; species Psittacus erithacus. The sequence continues at coordinate 47,010 of WYDI02012122.1, forward strand.
AGCTTTCACATCTTAAACCAGAACTTCTGCCAACCTTTTCCATTGATAGCACAGACAGATACAACAGAATCATAGAACTGCAGACCATAGTATGGTTTGGTTTGGAAAGGACCTTAATGGTCATCTAATTCCAACCACCCTGCCATGGGCAGGGATACCTTCCACTAGAGCCTTATTTTCTCCAGGCTGAACATCCCCAACTCTCTCAGCCTGTCTCCATAGAAGAGGTTCTCCAGGCCTTGAAGCGTCTTCATGGCTTCCTCTAGACTTGCTCCAACAAGTCCACACCCCGCTTACGTTGGGGGCCACAGAGCTGGACCAGAGTCACGTGTTGTCCCTCCAACAGATATTGGGGTGGTTGAAGTACACCACAAAGACCAGGGTCTGAGAATGTGATGTGCTCCTATCTCTTACATTCAGAGGAACACAGTTCTGCTAGTAGCAAGGAAAACAGTTTTAATTGCATCAAACAGTGAACACTATTTCTTACCATGAATGAATCTAAATATGATCATGATTTTGTCAAGGATTCTTTCCAGCTCTTCATCTGTTGCTTCTTTATTACCAGCTCTTAACTTGGAATCCACATATTTTGCTACAAATAAATAAAATGGTTTAACTGCTTTTAAAAAAACCCACAACAAACATAAATAACCAACTTAAGCATCTCCCACTTGAAATATTACTGTATGTTAAATGTTAAAACATAGAATAAGTGTCAAATTTTCTATTTTTCCTTTTCCCATCCCTCTGTGCAATGGAATGATAGAGCCCTACTATATACTGCCCTAATGGAAAAATATCACAAAAAGGAACTGTCCAAGAAAAAAAAATGAATACAGTATAACCATTAAAAATAATGCATTAGAAATTCCCACATTTTATATTATTGTCATAGCAAGCACATTACTTGTTGAAAGACAATGTTTTGGAAGTGTACAATGCATATGAATGTATTTTATGAGAAACAGAAACAGACAACACAAAGAGGACTGTGTTTTTTGTAGACCTTCACTGTGTCCCTCATGCTCCTTCGCAGGAGCATACCAAAATCTAATCAGAAGCAATGTTTTCAAGTTAGCAGCTTCAGAACACCAGAAATAAGGTTAAGCCATGAGTTCAGCTAACTATTTATTAAGCCGCATTAGTATCTTTATATTTCTGCGTTAGAAGGAAGCCTTTGCAGAAGCTGAAACACCACAATGCACAAATGACAGAAGCCTGTATCATGGCTTTGACCTGTATCCCTAGGTTGTGCAATTTGTCCTACAGAAAGCTGGTTTTAGAAGGAAGCCACAAAATAAGCTGAATAAAGGCAAACGAATGCACAGAGGGAAAAGAACCAACAAAGGAGCAGGATCCTCTCCTGATGTGAAATGCTACAGCTCCAGTTTTGCTGCAGACAACACAGTCAGAGCATCTTTTGCCAGATCAGGGATAAACCCAGCAATAGTATTTTATGATGCTTTTATTATTTTTCCCCTTACCGAGCACTAGTTCCCCCTTCAAGGTAATTTTTTTTTTTTCCTATTGAAACTCTTTGCATCTGAAGGTTTTAAAATTGTTCTCCCAGCTTCAGCCTTCAAGGCTGTACTTAGTCCTGTCCCATAGCATCCAAAGAACTACTACTACCACAATTAAAAATAGTTCCCTTGGGGTGTTTTTGTCACAGTTACTCTTCCCCCTAATCATTTACTCCACTCGTAGCATCAGCATTACACTCTCTGAGCAGTGGTTAGTACCAGGCACTGTGCAAGAAGCAGAGCGCAGGGACAGCGGGAGTTGGCATGCTCCATCAGGACACCATGCACACACCTAAGAGCACACTCAAGCTTTTCAAACCCACAGCGCTCCCAGGTTAACTTTGCCTCATATCCCAAAACCAAGTCTCCTAAAACAGAATGCGCACTGCATCGCTATGGCACTAGCACACTCAGCAGCATTATCTGATCATGCTTTCTATAGGTTTTTGAAATATTTTACAGAAAAATATTTGTGTACCTATCAATTCTGCAGGCTTATTTGGTCTCTTGTTGATAAATGTTTCAAAGGACTCCTTCATCAAGTTTATAAATTTTTCATTTTTCTGAAAGCACACTTCTATGATATGGTCCACTTTATCCTTAAAATCTAGTAGCTCTTGCACCATATCCTTGTCTTTTTCAGGATTAACCACTATTGTTGTCCCAAAGTTCTGTAAAACAAACACCTTTGATAATAAAATACTTTAGAGTGCTACCTGTCTCCCCCAACAGATACATTTACCATTATAAAATTTATCATTAGAAAGAACATTTTTTTTTTTACAGAGCTACTCATGTGACTTCAAGTTTTCAAAAAATGAGATGCGCTGAAAGTTAAAATAAAAACCCAGACACACATTAATGGATCTCAAACTACAGTGTTTGATTTAAGGGTTATACACACTTAAGACAAAAGCTACAAAGATAAAATAAAATACACAGTAGACACGACTGTATGATGTGCAAGTTTACAGTTAGATACAGAACTACATGAATCATGTCAAAAATTAGATGGGAACTGCCTCAGAAATGTTAAATATAGTGGAAAACATTGTGCTATTTTTCTTAAATCCACTAGAGAGCAATATTGGTGGAACAGGTGGCAAATATTCAACTGCCGCTCAGCACTCCAAGATTTCTCTTTCAACACAGGCTTAAAAGCAAAAAGAAAACCCCGACTTGCAATAAACAGAACTTTTCCATTTGCAAAAAGCAGCCACAAACTTGTCTTTCTTTTCTTGTTCCTACTTTTATTATCTTGGAGATACAATACCATTTGTCTAGTGAACTAAAATATCCTGTAAGGGAGGATTTTAACCTACTAGACATTTTACAATTGCTTAGCAACACTGATCAGTGCCCTAGACACAATCACCTGTTTTCCAAGGTGAGCAAGAAGAACACCTGCACAGTACCGCAAAACAGTATTTCATGGTATGTTTTCATCAACTGATGTTAACCACAACAACAAAGTACAGATGGGGAAATCCTTCCCAAACCTCAAAAAGTCCTCTTCAATATCTGATTATCCACTGTGATCTTTCACTGAGATCTTTCTCAAGTATCATTCAGAGTGAAGCCAAACACAAGGCTGCCCAGGGTCCTTAGATTCAATATGTGTATCACAGAATCACAGAATGGTTTGGGTTGGCAGGACTTCTGAAGATCCATCATATCTGACACTTAGCACAATTTCCCCTTCATTAACACAGCAGTCAGACATCTCACAGTCTCTGTCAGTTACATTCATAAATAGCTAGGCATTTCCCCCATTCTGCAAACAGTGAACTGAGATGCAGAAAGCTAACTGATATGTTTGAAATCATGGAAAGGTGACTACAGTAGAGCACAGACCTTCACCCCAGTGACTTGTCATATGTTCTGTGCACTTTCTTATACTGGCTTACAAGATAAAGGCTCTTGAAGCCCTTAATGCAGCCTGTCATACAGAATGTTTGAAAGAAGGAGATTTACTGACACTCTAGAAAACAGTTTCTAGCTTTGTGAGTCTGTAAACAACCTTCTTAAAAACAAAGCCATAACATGTCTGATTCTGCAAGACATAATGAATGATAAGCTAACTTAAGAGCTTGCTGCTATGAAAGAAGAGGTTCTGATTCTCCTTCTGTTATTCCCCTACCTGTCCTGAACTCCTGCTTCTTTCCTTGGGCCAGCACACAGAATTTTCTGTGAGCCTCTTTAGCTCAGTAAATCTGCCATAAAACTGACCTCACCCAGATACTGTGTTAAAACAGGTCACAAAAGAGTCTACGGAGTGGCAGGCAGCACAAGGGTAAAGCCAGGAGCATGTTCTGGGAGCAAGGAAGAAGAAAGATGCTTCTTCTCAGCCACAATAAGCTATTCACTTGGCCCAGCTGCCTATGGATCCATGGGCTGAATATGGGGACACTGGACAACACTCTGCAAGACAAACTGCACCTCTGGGTTCATAGAGGATTAACTACGTCCCACTTACATGGGCTGCACACTGGTGAGCTAAGCCAAACTCCAGGCATGGGTGTGCAGAAAGGCACCTCTGAAATGAATTGATGTTGTTCACTTAGACCTGAGGGTTGATGAACACAAAGGAGGTGAGAGGGAGAACCATTACACTAGGAATTACCAGCTCCAGAGACAGTGAAATATCTTCTGTGAAGCTTTTCTGCTTTCATCTTGGAAGAGCACTAGAGTGCAAGTTCTCTGGGACAGCATATATGTGCACAATATGCCTAGCAAAACAAACCTGAAGCATCTAAATAGGACTTTGGTGACGGATCATTTTCAAGAGGAGTACTCTGCTCCAAATAGCTTAAACATTCATCAGTGTTACTGTAGTTTTGTTATAGTAGCACTGATAACCTGCAGTAGAATAGCAACATTCTGATGTTTCACTGGTTTTGCAGACATGTAAACAGTCATGTGTATTTGTAGCAAAACACAACACATAGTACAGTCCAGCATATTGTAAACACATGTGTACTTGGCTCTATTTAAAAGCAAAGCAAACCAGAACAACTTCAAACCTGTGAGGAAAGCAATGTCCAAGTAGAAATTTCAACCCAAAACTTAGGTGTTGCTGTTTCTCGTCATGTGAGAAGCATTAGCATCCCCCCCTGTATTTGCTTAAAACAGAATATTAATGCATACACCTACATATTATTCTTGGTTTTGATAGAAGAGAGATGATAACAGCACAAATTTTGGCATTAGTGAGAGATCTTTGAAATACCTTGATGTATTCACTCCAATGTTGCAAAAGGATCTGCTGCCCACCTTTTACCCGGCTGAACAGCTGGTATGTCTGGGTTAAATCTGGTATTCTGTTTTCATCGAGCAGATTATCAAGTCCTAAAAACAATAAATAAATAAATAAAGAAAGAAAGAAAGAAAGAGAAGATTTGGAAACAGTTGTATAAATACACTTAGTAATTTATCAGAAGAATCTGTGAAATACATCAAAAGACAAGTCCCTCCAGAGTGCTTAAAAACGACAAACTTTTTAAGACTAGATTTCTGAAAGCAAGTGGTATGTTCAGAGTTAACATGTCCCCTTGGTTAAACTGGCTGAAATGATTCACAGTACAGTATTTTAAAACTATTTCAACAGCAGAAATCTCCCAACAAGGAGAGTTGTTGACTTTAAGCCTTTTGCAGAATGTTCATGAACAGTGCTTGATTTGAAGGGTACAGTCTTATCAAGTACCTCTAAAGAATGTCAGAAAACAATAAGCTAAGTAAACTGTGCCAAATTTAAAGACAAATACATTGCAACATTTTTTCTGTGGAGTATGGTGAGCCATGTTTTTAGGTTGAGAATGTGATATGAATTATCTACACTCACACCAAAGGAGTAACACAAGACTACAAATTCCTTCCAAGCAACTTTTGCCTTTCATGATATCACCCCTCATAAGACTAAGCTTTGCACTAAAAATATGGAGAAGAGAAGCTCAAGGCAAAATGTGACGTATGCAACAACTGTGTACCCATTTTTACACTTGAGAATATGGTGAATGTAGTTCTAATGTATCCAGAGCTACATTGTCTGGTGCTGGTGACAGAGGTTTTAGTAGTATGGGAGGGTTGTATCAAAGATTTCTGGCATTCTTTTTAAATCCAGAAAGCTTGATTTTACACAGGTTGCCCATTCACATCATCAGTGCTGACACCATAAAACTGTCCTACTTCACAAAATATACTTCATTAATTACAAATTTTAAATTATATTAGAGTGCAAAAGGTTTTCAGTCACTACTGAATCATCCCATTTTCTGCTGCATTCTTCATTTTAAAAATAATTTCATTGTTAATTTTAGCTTTCTTACATGTTCGGAAAGCAACCAACTTTCAAGAATGATGCCAGGCAAACTTTTGCCTGGTATTTTGGTATTTCTAAACTTCTGAGTATTAGAAGAATGGGCATACTTTAAAATGTAAGTCAACAGATTACAAAGTCTTGAATACATGTGATTGGTATTCTTTTGGTATTGAACAGGGAATTGAGAAATGCCCATTCTATCATTTCTAAGCGTGACCTCCTATTTATTTAAAAACACTGATATACTAACTGCTTTATTACAACCTAGATGACAAAGTATAAACCTTCTTCCTCTGGTATACAGGTTGTGCGACTGAAAAAATATTTTGACGCTCATTTGATGAATGAAAAAGACACCCAGCAAAGTCCTTGGACATGAGACTTCACACAACTTCCACCACAGCTCTGGTGGAAATTTGGGAAAAAATATTATACTCACAATGAAAAAACCATTAATATCTATTCAATGGCAGTTGTTGTAATACAAGAAAGCAATGTTTCTTATACATATCCTGCCTTTGTAAGCTTTTTCCCCTCCCTCTATCAAACTGACTACATCACATGCCTTTTCCTAATGAACAAAACCTACAAAGGACAGTATCATCTTCTACTTGCGCAGAATACTAGGATGTTATAATCAAATGACAATGTGGCAATGATCAAATATATGCAGAAAGTTATGCAAGTCCTGTTAACTGTCTTTTTTTTTGTTTTTAAGTGCAGACATAAAATGCAAAAGCTGATCCAACCATACTACAGTCCTAAAATGTAGCGACTAGAAAAATGTACACATCTCTCCATTTTACATGAGTGGTACATATACATTATAAACTAAGAAAAAGTTTAGGTTAAACAAGACCTCATACTTTCAGCTAAGCCACTGGAAAAGCTACTTAAAAACAACACTTGAATTAAAGAGCAAAACTGACATATATCAACACAAAATTAATTATTCTTGTCTTCTCTTTATGATAATCTTAAGAATAGCTAGGATGGAGTGACCATGCTTAGTTGTATAAATGTATTTAAAACAGTGAAATGACTTATTCACAAAGTACTTTGGAGAAAACTGTGAGCACAGGTCTATCATTAAAGGGGACAAAAAAAGAAGTGAAATGGGTACGTATAACAACCTGAAAGTATGAACAAACATGCATGTGATAGAGCTCAAAGATACCACATTACTAGGGACATCTCTTTTGCAGTAGTAAAGGAAGCAAAGACGTAAGGACAATTTGCCAGAAGATCTAAAACCTAAAATATGGCTACTGCAAGGAAAGAAATGGATCATTTACAGTATTAAAAGATCAGGGAATACTGACCAAACCCAGAAATTCAGTGAAAAGGGAGAGAGTAAAAGTTAAGAGGAACAAAGATATGCTGCTTTGAAGACAGTAATGCCTGAATAAGGACTTCATAAGAAGACTGCAGCTTTTATCTGAATTTGCCAGGTAAAATACAGACAAAGGCATATGAAAGTTCAGTGCCTTGGAATATTGCCAGTTCCAATAACTCATGATTCTTGAACTGTACAATCACAAGACTATGTGAAGCTACTGCACTTGAGCTGTGTGACTATTAGATAAAAGAAGCTGCAATAATAACTGCTGCTCTGATTTAAAAGTTTCTAGAATTCTATAAAATAAGCAGTTCCAAATACGTAATACAAAAGCCCATTGCTCTAAGTCAAAGGATATTTCGGGAGTTTAGCAACTTTACAAATACGCAGTTATATTTTAGATATGTGTTTCCATGCATAAAATTTACTTGTGACAGTGGGTGTAACAGTCATAGGGCTGGCTTTCCGTATCTGTGGAAGTTTTTCCCATGGCTGATACAACTCCCTAAATAAAAGCTGTGAAGTTTATAGTTATTCCAGAGCATAAGAATCTGTTGCTTATTGGAGGTTACATGAATTTAAAAAGAAATACCTTTTTGCAAAATAGCTGTTAAGTGTTCTCCTAGTAGCTGTTTCTCCACACAAGCAATCAGTGGTTTCCTAAATAAGGCAAGAAAAGTACATGAGAAGTATTACAGTATATGAGTTGCCTCCTGTCAGAGTATTTGTGAATAACTTACATTATAATAAAAAAAAATAAGTCAACAATTTCATACTTAAAACAGAGGCTACAAATTAAGACAAAAATGTCACATCTGATGCAAGTCAAGAAAGAAAACTATGAGCTATATATGTAATGAATAAAGAAATTCAGGTTTGAATACCAAAAAGCAAGTTCTTGCACAGTAAAAGGGAGAAGCTTGAATATCAAAAAGAAATACAAAAATATTTATGGAAAAAAGTCAAATCGACTTTTTTTGGAAACAAAGAAGCAAACAAACAAACCAAATAACAAAACAAAACCAAACCCTTCAGGGTTTATTCCAAGCCAACACAATAGATGCTGGTGATGTTCAAAACAAACTTTTCATCTGATTATGTTATGCAGTTACATAAGCATAAATTGAGCTAGAACCACAAAACTCAAATTTGCAAAACATTTTAAATTTGTCCTTGAATATTCCCTACTTTTTACTCTGAATGAAATATTTGATACATTAACTTTAGACAGGACTGAAAAGTAATGGCAAGTTTTCTTTGATGTCTTTTTTAGCCTGAATGAGGAAAGAAATGCCTGTAGTCCAAAGGGTTAATTTCAGTGTTTAAACTTCTACTGCTGCCTGCAATACAGCTACAAAAGACCAATCATTTTGGTCTGAGTTAAGTTTCTAGAATGGTTTTCAGACACTTGATTTAGATTTTCTAGAAGAAACATGCTTGGCTGTGATTGATGGGAGCCTTTCACACAGCAGCATATACTTTATGTCCCTACCTTTGCCAAAACACCAGCTTTCCTGAAACAGCCATCAATGACAAGCCTGACCTTCTATACAATTTACAGTTTTAATCACTTCATCTTAAAAAGTTTAAATGAGAATTTGTAAAGGTTCACAGAAGGGAACAGATGATCAAATTATGCAGCAGCAGCTGCAAGAGAAACAACTGCATGTGTTAGGACTCTTCTTTCTGGGAGAGATGACTTAGCAGGGATACAGTGCATTGACAGGCAGGGAAAAGGTGGAAGGAAACTGATCATTTTCCCTTCCAATACAAGAACTGGGGTCATCAGTGATGGTACTGGGAGCCAGACCCAAACAAAAGGAGGCAATTTATCACGTGGTGGTTACCTCAGCAGTGGAACACTTTGCCAAAGGCTGGTACAGATGGAAAAGCTTATGTGAATCCCAATGAGAAGTATTTGAAAGAGATCCAACCAGACAAACCACATCGGGTTTAGAAAATACCCTCAGCTAAAAACAGGCAGATACTAGGAGAGTATCAGGGCATCACATACACTTACTCTACTTTTTCCCTTTCAGTGGTTGTAAGCAAACACAAAATATCAGACAGACCTTTGGTCTTAACACATACAGCCATTCTTAAGGTCACTTCCATATTCCCTGAAATTTCTATCTACTGCTGCCTACAACTGCTGACTTGTCTCCAAAGGCAGGAGTCGTCAAGGTTGTATAAAATACCATCCTTTGCCCCAGAAGACCTATTCTGCCTATGGGGGAAATAAGGACAATTCATCTGCTTGAGACTAAGAGGCAGAGCGCTATTTCCTAACAAGCACACAGAATATTAATCTTGATTGCTAGCTAAAGAATGAGCCTGAAGATACCTTCTGTACAGCCTCAAAGTCACCCACCTAACTCAGACATCAACAGACTGACCAGAAGACCTGCTTATTCTGGTCAGCTGTCCAGAAAGGCATGTACTGGTGGTCTGCAACAACACACCCTCCACGTGTGACACAAATCTGGTATGACGTATTTTGAATGATGCTTCCCATGAGGGTTTTGTCCTGGAAGTATCACTTCCACCTCAAGATCAAATTCAGTAACTGAATTTAACATCTTTTCTGCTCTTTCCATGCACACCCAGAAAGATAATATGACCTGAGGACAACTCAAGGGCACTAATTTTAAGAACTGCTGTTTCTTAATGCAAAGAGAGAAAATTAGTGCAAAGTCTTCTAAAAGTAGGCTTTTAAGCCTTTAACTAAGGACAGGATTCAAAGAAAGGACTTGATGTATTTCTAGACTGAAAATACATCAACCTATTTTTTAACTTAAACAGTAAATAAATATATACACACTGTAACTTTATCTATAGAAATAGTTCCTTTTATTTTAATGTGAGTGATTTTGCCAGAAAAAGTTAGTCACCCTGCAATTGCATTTACAGGAAGAGAATTCCAGTCCAGGTATCTACCATGACATACAACTTATGTGTGTGTGAGTATATATAGGAAATACATCTGAGGAAACACATCTGAGGAAACTAACAAGTTAAAAAGATAATTTTTATTTAGTTATCCTTCTGAGACCAAATGAACTACCAATAAATCATCCAGAAAACTAAAAAATAAAAGAAAATGTTATGTTCTTTATTTAAAAAAAAATAAAATACAAAGCTTATTGCAGGACAAATTATTTAGACACATAGTGTGTCATTGATTCTGAAGTGCTTTCTGAATGCACATTCTTACCCCAGCAAAACACACAATATTACTCAACACCTGAGTGAAAAAAGGAAAAGCTACCATGCGCAATACATTGGCAGCAGGCACACCAAAACTCATCTACTGCTAAGTTCACATTCTGGACTGCTCATGAGTGATGTTCATGTCCTCTGTCCTACACCGTAATTTAACCTTTTCCTTTTTCTTTTCTTTTCCCTGTCTTTTTTTTACCTCAGGGGATTTGTGGTTAATTTTGTTATCATTAAATGACATGAATGCCTAAAATCAGCTGCTATTTCAATAATGCAAGTTTGAGGGTTTATATAACGTTTTAACTTCAGTATACACTGATAGATCTTTCTGGACAAATTTCTTCCTCTTACTCAAAGTATATTTTGATTTTGAAGAAATGAGTTTTGATTAACATAAAGTCTTAAAAAGCCCGAGTTGTATCACAAGTGTTGTCAACGAGATAATATTCATAAGATAATGGAGAAATAATCTCTGTCTCTGTACAACAATGGATAATCACACTGTCTTCTAAAGGATGCTTGACTTATGCTAAGAATGACAAAATTTGTACTCACTGTGTGCTGTGGTCTAAATATGTTATTACTCTGTCTCCTTCTTCTTCCAAACGTTTATTAACATGGTGAAGATATTCCGGGACCTAGAAAGGCAAGAGAATGTCAAGTTCAACTACAAAGGTATGAAAGTCAGATTATCTTGTTCCATGAAAATTATTTTAAACTACAAATTTAAAGACAATACTATTTGGAAAGGACTATTCTACCAGAATGTTTTTACACAGTACATATCTATATTTTTATTAATCAATGTTAATTTCTACTAAAAGCATTATAACTGCACCTGACAGAAAGGAAGAGAAAAGCAAAAATCTGAGGATTTTTCAGAAGAAGTTAATTTTTTCTCAGAACCGTTCTGAGCTAAACTAGCCCTTAAAGTATCACAGAGCAGGTTTTCAGTTGGTGCGAGCCATATAATTCTATTATTTCAGTGGCAGTTTCTCTAGTAGAGTATCTGCGTCCCTATGGAGCGTTAACACATTTATCACATATTACAACAGAGGTATGAAACTCAGGCTTCAAATTACCAAAATAGTTACGCATAGATGCACATATATGCACACATACACATGCATGTACATATGCATATAAATACATGTGTAAGTACATGTATTTAAATATACTTACTGTACACGTAAGTATACATGTATATACTGTGTAAATTAAGGCCTTATGCCTTCCATGTTTTTCCACAGTTTTCAACTAGGCACAAAAAGGCAGTAAGACTCTTAGTCTCAAAAGCCATGTCGAAATATTTCACCTCAAATCCCAGTGGAACGCCAGGGAATGAGGCGAATGGAGCAGGATTAGACACAAGGATTCACACAATGCAATGTAAAAAGGCATTTTCAAAATTATTGTAGTGGTTCAGTGTTAAAATTGAATTAGTAAAAGTAGTCTTCTGCATTTTAGACCACCAAGAAACACATACATTTTCAGAGATAAATTTATGCTCTGCAGTGGGCAGTGTGCAAATGTGATTATCTCAAGAGGACAGAAGACAAAAATGCATTAAGTATATTTAACAAATATGGTAAAGAAACAAAACAGCAAAATAAATGCAACAAAACAGTAAAAAAGTAAACAGTTTACTTAGGTAATAACCACATAGTAAAATGATGCCAGTAGATCTTTTACAGCTATTGGGCAAAACTAATATTGATGGCACACTTTTAAACTTTATGTGGAAATTACTTTCTTGTAGTGCAACTTTAGCTACACAAAACATCACCATGTTTCTCCACCCTTGATTATGTATTTCAAGCACCAAGGCAATCTGGAGCTTGCTCTTCCCTTTGATAGAGTACTGCACATCAAAACATGCAAATGTGTACCAGCAAATTTCATGAAACATTAATACATCATGGCACTACCAGAAGTTCTCATGTAATCCCATAGCAGATAAAACTAAAATGAAAGCAATCTTCTATGGCATGCACCTACCTCTCTTTCCTGCATTAATCTTTGGCCTTCTGCAGCATATAAACAATTTGTCTCTTCCAGGAACCTCTGTTCAAACGATTCCTTGTAAACCTGTAAAGAAATTAATTTAGTTATTTACATTAAGCTGCCAATGAAGATAGCCTATTTTGGCTGTCAGGCATAGAGGACAAGTAAGTTCTCAACAACCCGCACAGCTATGAGAAGTGTCAGAGTAATATTACACCAACACTGAAGTTCTCTGTTTGCCCATTGGTTTTAGGAAGACTGAGATCAGAGCTGACTTCCCAGTGCAGCAATAGCACGTTTCAGTCATCAGTACTCCAACAGTTTAAATTGACAGGCTTCTTTTTAAGGCACAGGGCCCAACATCATAGCACAGCACTGACATCTAATCCACCTGAGCTCAACACTCCCACTGGTACTTCTGTGGCAAAAAAATAATAGAATATTTTCAGCTAGTGAAACATTGGCACAAAACAGATAATTCCCATCAGCAAAAAAATTATATGCTCAGTAATGCATCTACAGATCTGAGGTTTAGCTGAGTGGCCCAGGAAAAATGAGTTATATCAATAAGATGAACTCCCTTTCTCCAGGAAAGGATTAAGGTGTGCAAAAAAGGGCATGAACAATGATCACAGACACTGAAAAAATTCTGCATTAACAGTTTAGTATGAAAGGAGGTAAGTCAGAAAGGACCACTATATAAATAGTTAAAAGAGTCTGAAGAAGGCAGCTAGGAAATAACATGTAAACAGAGGGGAAGTTAGTTAAAAGAAAAAGGAAAGATTTATTGAGTGTGGTGGAAGAATAGAAGAAAATATTTCTTCCAAAACATGCAACAGAGCTGTCAAACTCAGAGTATTCTGACCTTTTTTTTTTTTTTCTTTCTCTGAAGGGCTTTTAAAAGCTTGATTTTTTGTATTTTTCTTAAATGCAAACTTAAATATGAAAACTCTGGCTTGACAAGCATTCACAGTATTATAGTTCACGAATTCAGCACCACAATTACACATCAACTCATTGTTCCAGCCTTCTCTTTGCACTACCTCCATTTTCAACAGAACCAAATGCTAGATTTTATTTCTTACCTTCCTTTCCTGCAGGAAAACTGGAAAAACATTAACATCACAGTATACAGAACTGTTTTCTGCATAAAACATGTAAAGCTCTACAATAGGAAACAACTGTAAAATAGGATCTATGCAAGGAGGAATCAAATTTCAGCAGCTGGGCCTCAGCTGCATAATTGATGAAAAATTAGGGATGAGTAGAAAATTATACAATTACAGGGCTATGAGTACATCTCTGCCACAGTGAAGTGACCAGATATCTTGAACAGATTAGACCAGGTTAGTTTACCCAGTGAAAAAGTAAAACTACACTTTCGAGTCAATGAAGGAGAACACAGACTTAAATCCAATTCTGTAAGACAGATCAAATAAAAGGGAATGTTTATCTTTAGTTAGCAGTGTACTTTGATAAAAAATAGTAAGTGTTGAAAAGTCAATGCCTAGAAAAAGCTGATGCAATTAGGGAAACCTTGCAAGTAACAATGGGCAAAAAAGTGGCAAAAAGCACACAAATCAGACTGCACCTCCACATTATATGATCTGAAAAAGTCATTGACAAAATTTTGCCTTCTCTCTTGAACAGAATAATTAGCTACTAATTTTTCTGGTACACTAGAAAAAGTTAAAGTTGAAAGTCAGGAGGATTAACATGAAAGGCAGAAAAGCAGGTAAGCCACGTGACCCAAGAGGATTATTTTATGCAGTCTTTCTCATTGAACTCTTTTTTTTAAACCTTCAGCCAGTTTCATAACACTGTATACCATTGGGGAACTAACTGAGCAACCTGAACAGTTTTTAAGAATGAAAGACAGCTTATAACTTCTATTGGACATCACATAAGGCTGCAGTGTCAATGACAGCACAACCTATGCCAAAGTCAGCATTTTTTAGTCTTTTTGGTTGCTTAGTATCTACACGAATGGAAAGTTTCAGTAAGTTAAAGATTGACCTTATCTATTTGAAAACCTTGCCTTAACTTTGCTTCCCATTCTGTCCTTGGCATCTCTCCTAAGAAGTTGCCAAAATGGTGATTTTTGGGGGGTTTTTTGGGTTTCTTTTCCCCACAGACCCAGGATCTGGACTCCAAAAAGTGACACCTTTTTACAGTGACAGAGGTGGTATTTTTTTTGTTCCTACATTTAATTGGTACTAGGATTAGAAAACAAGTGATTAAGACAGACACAATATTGCACATAGTAAAAGACTTGCAAGTCTATTACTTAAGAATCTGCAGGCCACTACCTCTGCTAAGGGAAACAGGCAAAGAGGTCTCATTTAGGAACAAAAAATAAAAGATCGCACATTGATAAGATTGTCTCTTCTTTACCCAATCTAATAGCAAGATTTGGAAGCCCATTTACTGGAAGAATAATTATTTCTGCACAACACACGAATTAGGAAAGTCCAAACTCTGTTTCTAAACATAGCTGTTATTAGTGAAGTTTGCTGTACTCACCTGCAGATCAGACAGCATGCTCAACAAACTCCGCAGCAAACTTCTGTCCACCGCTTCACCATTTCGTTCTTGTTCGATCAGAAGGAGTATTCCATCAATAGCCTTGTTTTGAACTTGCTTGTCACTAATTACATGATTTCTAAATAACTCTAGCCCCATATCCCTGTGTGAATATTGAAAATTAATAAATCATACTGTTGATTCTTTTAAAAAAATCTGTTTCTCACTGAGAGAAAAATACGTATAAAATATAGATAGTGTATATATATTATACAGAAATAAAACGTATTAATGACGTGTATCTTTTTGACATTGTCCACTGAGAAAACTATAACATGAATTACAACAATACCAGGCCACAGGTTACCAGATACATACACTTCAGCTGAGAACTGTGACGAGCTTGTCTGTATTTCACACAATAGATTATAATTATTATGTTTATTTAAAAAAAAACTATTATAAAATAATAAAAATCTGAGTATGTACCTTAACATAAGATTCCCTGGATCAGTCAGTCTATGTGTAATGAATAAGTTTTGCTCAAAAGCATGAATTCTCTGTATGTTTAGGACCTTATGATCACCTCTATCAGATTCTTGTTTCATTCTAAGAGGATGAGGAACAATGCCTCTATGCCATGAAACAGCCAATTATTAAACATTGTCTTGGCCAAGGAAAACAAAGGAATCTTAGATAAAACTTGTTACCTCCAACTTGTCACAAATCAGGATTTCAGTAAAGGGAACTTTTCCAGTATGAGATGAAAATGACAGGAAGTATGAACAGACCTTTTCAACGTTTAGTAAAAGGAAACCTAACACAAAGAGTTATAGGAAAACTACTGCAGAGGTCAGGAAGAAAGAAGTCCACAGGACATGCAAGGGGTGGGAGAAGGATTCCAGGTTCCTCAGACAGCCTGAGGAGCTCCCAAGAGCACAGAAGGTAGCCAGGAAGGGAAAGGTGCATGCTTAACTTCAGCACTTCAACTACAAATTTTTTTGCTACAGAGATAGAGTAACAATACCATAAAATCTCAGCAAAGCCTAGCTTTGTTTGGTTGGGTAACGATTTAAAACTCGCCACAGGAGAGATGCTTAAAAACTGAATGCCCAAAGATGTGGTGTGCTTAAAGTACAGCAGAATCATCTCAACACTCTGACCAACAGGCTTCAGCTGTCAACAGGGCAATGCTGGAAAAATGATCTGTACCTTTTCAGTGTATCTGACTTCTTAAAAAACAAAACAAAACCAAAAAACAAACAACAAAAAAATGCCACTGGGCCAGCTCTCACATACAGAGGCAGCAGCCTGAGGAAGCTCCCCACACAGCCAGCCTCACCCAAGCTGCAAGAACTACAGCTATATATATATGCCTTAACTTTAAAGCATATATTCACAGACCTTTTTCTTCTTTTACCCTCACTTTACAATGACTATTCCTGGGGAAGGAGGAAATGACATATGCATATGCTGACACATGCATATCCATAAATTAATACAAAATTTTAGACTTATTACACAGATCAAATGTGAAAAAAGTATTTTTAATTTTTGCAAATACAATAGCATGCTCAAACTGTCAAGATTCAAGGAATACTTACATGGATACCTACCATATAGAAGGAAGCATTGAATTCTGAAGTACGTATGTACGATCCAAAAATAAGAAAATGCTTCTGATCATGATCTGAAAATAGATGAACACAATGTCTTTTTCTTCACCTTTTCAAAATGTGGTATTTTAATTTATAAAGCCACCACTGAAAAACTAGATGACATAGACATGCACCTTAATTACTGCTATATGTACTTTCATGGCGACTTGTACAGCCACTGGTCTGTAATTTATTGATATTAGTATTATTACTAAGTGGAGCTGCCTAAGTACATCCAAGACAGTTTTCAAATTCATAACCATTAACAAAATAGTTTTATTAGACTGTTGAGTTTTACTGCTACTGAAGTACATAAGACATTCAATCAGTGCCACCAAGACATTCAGTAAACACCCTGAAGCAGCACGCTGCCATGGTTTTTGCTTAAAGAAAAAACAGTCTTTCCAAAAATCAAAGTTAGCTGCCAAAATTCATGAGAAAAACTGATACACATTAAATGCAACTGGGTAAAGAAGGTATTAAAAAATATATATTCTCTTTTTTTTTTTTTAAATTAAAGAAGTGGGAAAAGGAGGTGGGTTTTTACCCTATTACTCTTCCACATTCAAAATCCATTTTTAACTTTGCTCATAAAAAGGCTGCCCAGCTTTCAATTTAGCATTAGCATAACTCAGGATGTCAGTAACTAACTCACCCCTAGGCCAGCTAGAGAGATTTCAATCCCAGCTGTCCACATACTCCTACCCTAAAAGATTTCAATGCTTCTGAAGAAATTCTTAAGCTGATAGAGTTTCTGCCAATCATATTAAAGGAAAACAGCTGTGAGGCTGATTTTTTTTTTTTCTTAAATAGCACAAGTGCTCACTCAGCACAGAGGTAAGAAAGCTGCTTGCTAGAAGTTGTGACTGAGGAGAAAAAAAAATGCTCAAAAGTAATTAAGGTGAACAGAGTTCATAGTAAAAGCCTTTTCAGAAAAACACAGGTCTAATTTAATTAGATTGTAAAGGCAATAAACTCCAACTCTATTTTCATCAGACTGTTGAATTTGTTTTGAATAGTTTCCATAACACTTTCCATTTTTATTTCAGATAAAAATCACATACCTTTGCCCATCCCCCCCAGGGGAGGAGAAAGGCGTGGATTCAAGGAATGAAAATAGAAATTCAAACATTTGAGGCATCTGTAGCCAAAGCTAAGTGACAATGCAATGAAAACTCACTGTAAAATGCTAGCTTACAATTACAATTACAATTATGCATTCTTAAAGGGCAAATTCACAGACTGTCTTTGAGAGAGAATTTTTCTTCAGTAACATATTCCATTGTGGAGGTAAAGGACAAGAAGGGCAGAAAGAAAAAGAAATTCAGTTCTTTAACCTTATTGTTTTTTAGCCCTATAGTCAGGATAATCATCTCTGCTTTGAAAAAAACCCAACAAACCAAAACTACAAAACAGGTTTCAAATGAAACTAGCTCTTGGAGCCAACTACAAGCAAAGATTATGTATTCTCCAATTAATTAAAATCAGACAGCAAACAACTTCAGTATAGCCTTGTTAGTTTTTCTTTCCACCCATAGAAAGCAGGTGTCAATATATTTCTGAGTGATGTTCCAACTTCATATGAAACCTATGAAAGTCTGAGTTAACACAACAGAACATAAGTTTTCAAAAACAAAACCACCCCCAGCTAGCAAAGGAGAAAGTGAAAAGCAATGCTGAAACATGGAGGAGGAGGAGGTGCAACACAGTCCCAAGTTAAAACCATGACAAACTCCTTTTTGCCAGATTTCACACCTCAAGTATATGTAGTCTGAAAATAACATTCAACTTACCATTTGTCTGCAATGATCTTGCCAGCATTTATTTATCTTCTTTAAAAATAAAAGACTATCCAGAGAATCTGTACAGCACGTATTAAGGAAAACTAAGCTTGCTGGTATCTTTTTGAGGCCAGATTCTGGAAGTGGTCTTTGCCAGCCACTTAGCAAAGCTGCTCCATGGATATCCTATCCGATGTTACTGTGACTGCCCAAGAATATATTGTTAATTGCAGAGCTTTTGCCCAGCAGAGGGGCTGGCAGTTCTCCAAAAGGCCTCCCTATATTTTCAGGGAATAGCACTCACTGCTCTTCAGTAATACCACCTAGTGGCTGTACTGTATAACTTTGATATAGATTGAAACAATAAATCCCACCAGTATCAAAAACAACCTTGTCACCAACTGAGGTGAGAGGAATGGAAAGGTTTATTTTGTTCGTTTAATGAGTTCATACTGCACACAACTGGAGTGACTCTAGTCTCTTAAAAGCAGTTACAGTTTCAAATAATCTTCTACAAGTCTAAATACTGCTCTTTTCATATACATCAACAGGTCTCCCTAAGTATACAGTTTTCTTCATTACACAACTGTTATTTACGAATAACAGAAAGTAAGTCCAAATATGTACCTCCCTTTCCGGACAGTATCACCCCAAGCATCCTCTAGTCTAATCTGACTAATCTAACCTCATATTCTTGGGATATAAAGTGTAAAATAAAATTCTCAACTCTCAAAACCACCAGATCTGTGAGAAGGCGGGGGAGAAGAGAAGTTTTAAAACACAAGTTTCAAAACATCTCTTCAGAAGATCATCTGAAGTCTGAAAAGGCAGGAATTCAGAAAGAGGTTGACTGTACACTGCTTTAAAGCAGACTGTGAGATATGTTTTTTAGAGATTAGTTGTTTATAAAAGACTGCTGTACTAACACACTTTTTAGTCAGATGTCATTTTAAATGCATCAAGGTAAACCTAATGAAAAAAATCAGCTGCTGTGTAACAGGTGAATTCACAGTGTTGATTTATGCACCGTGAATAAAGAAACCTATGTTTCTTTCTATGTGATGTAGAAGCCAGACTGCTTAACTGGAACTCAAAAGAAAAAACAAAAACCCAACCACCAAAACACATAACCCAAAACCATATTGGGATTTAGGTTAACAGGGGAAAAAATAAAAGTATTATTTTCTTTATGACTGTAGACACCTACCTGGGGAAATCAGTAAACTGAGAAGCTGACAGTCACAATCCAAAGCACGCTTAAAGCATTCACCTGGAAAGAAGGTTGTTTCTGGATTCCAGTCCCTTGCTTCTTTCTACTTCAATCTATCCTTTTCTTCTAATGAAATATACATAGAAACCCAGGAAACATTGCTAGCACCCAAAGTACTGTAGTATCTGTTCAGTATGGCACTTTCCAGCGTTTGCTTGCTACGACTCTCTGCAGGAATGTGGGGACAGACATGGGTGAAGACTCTATTTATCTACTTCCCAAGCCAAGTGCAACTGCTACACTGTTACACAAAAGACAACCATCCCATAAATCCACAGTCTCAGCTTGCAAAGCACACAGCATTCAGAAAATAGGGCCAGCTGTACCTAGGGTGTCCAGAGATCTATAGGCACTTCTATGACCAGTTCAGACATAAGAAAAGCCCAACAATGTAACTTCAGAAAACTATGGAGAGATTTACCCTAAAACTTAAGGTTTCTGTGTCCCAAGACAGCCAAGTGATCTCCTGAACTTAGAGCTCTCTCCCAAGAACCTCCCAAGGTACACATAAGATACCTAAAGGGCTTCTTGAATAACTGACACATATCACTGCTGACCAGTAGTTGATCAAACTTTATGTTTGAGTATTATTTTACAGAAGACACTGTTGTTGAAAATTACTGTGGTATTTGATTTTTTTTTTAAAGCTGTAGCTCCTGTACGCATCTCCTCTACTCACCTGCCATAGAACCCCATGCCTGCTGTTAAATCCGACAGTGCTATTGAAATTTTCTAGATTAGGTGTAAAACTTGCATTCCTATTGAAATGTTAAGTAAATTGTTATTAGAATGTTACTTACTGGTATACAAAAATTATTCAAGCAGATGACAACTTAGTCATATTTCACATTTGATCTGTGAATATGTAAGTGGTCAAAAAACTCCTTTAACACATTGGCAATTACAGGTGTAATTTCTACAAAGTGTTGTTTTAAAAAACAATGATTTAAACTAACCATTCTAATCATTCTCTGCATAAGGAAAGGATATTCTCTAAATTGAAGGATTTGTGCTTTCACATGATCTTCACAGACTTGTCGCAGCTGTTTGTACAGTGTGGCAGAGACTTTGTAAGAACAGAGATTTTCAACAGCCTGAAAAACAGAAAAAGATTATGAATGAGACAGAAAAAAACCACAACCGGCGTTTCTCTGTGTGTGTGTAATCAAGGCCAACAACAGAGAGAAAAAATACCAATATTATCTGCTCAAGCTGCACTAAAAAAACAAAACATCAAAATGAAATCAAGACTTCATGATTCTCCTTTCTGATTTTGGTACCTTCTTATAATGCTAGATTTCATGTACAAACAAGGTCCACCATCACCATATAGGTCATATTTCAGATGTTCTGTTAAACATTACTAGAGCTCCCTCCCCCCAAATACTGCTCAGCAGCACAACTCTACCTGTAGTTCCATTTCATGCATCCTCTAGCACACACATTTTTTTTTAAAACACATTCATACCAAATATTTTAATTTCTTAATAACTTTAAGGCAGACATTTCAACCACTTGCTTTAAGTGGTAAACAAATACAGCTGTTTTTCTGTCATTTTATTAACTTACTTCTTTCTGAGTATTTCCACTGATTCACACACTTATGCTAATGTACATAAACTGAGAGGAAAAAAACCCAAAACCCCAAACCACACACACACACACACTTAACCCCAAACCAACAAACCCAACAGAACACCCACATTAACTATTAAAAAACCATTAAATAAAGACTTAACTTGATTTATTAGGACCTTTTGGGATTTAGTTGAGTATTCATGCACAGTTGAATAAGAAGACTGATTCTGCCCAAACCCAGACGTTCTTGTGGCCACTATATTAATGTAAATTGAATTGTTATGCAGCTGACCTAGACTACACTGAAACAGCTCTGGCCACCTCTAGAACACTGCTGTTCAGCTATTCAGTAATTCAGTGTCTTACACAAACATTTTTTCCTCATAAGAAACTCAATGAGAATGCCAAAGAGAAAATGTAGCCTTCCTTGATACCACTGCCTATATTTAGACTTTGTTCCAGGCACACTTTATTTTAACTTGTGTGCTGTATTTCAATAAATTATTTTATTAATAGACCATAGCATCTGAAATGAATCACAATGAAGACAGCCAAATGTTCTGTGAGAACTGTAAAGTTTACAGTAAGAATTTTTGGCCATTCAGAGCTTCATATAAAATTATCCAAAGGAACTGGACATGATTTTCAGAACTAAAAGTCCATCTGTCTTTTCCTTCAACTTTACCTCAACTGCCCTTATGCTATGAGGTGATACTGCAGAGAATATTGCTTAAGATTTAAAGCACTATTTCACCCAGACAAAACCTGACCCAATAATCTTCTTCTTTGCTTCAGAGGATTTATAGCGTCACATTTTGTTAGCAAATTTTTTGATAGGATCAATGAACTTGGACAAAGTTTCAGTATTTTCCATGCTGGACCTTTACTCAGTTTTCCCCAGATTTTAGCTATTTTGGTGTCTTATTTCTTTGTAGTATGAAACATTATGGTGTCTAATGCCAGCACCTAACTCTTTGTCAAAGCATTAGCAAATGTTCTACACTCTGTTTCAGTTTAAGATCACCCAAGCACATGGACTAGCGAGTGCCTGAGCTGAGACAAAACACAAGGGGCAAAGCAGGGCTGATTCTTTGGGCAACAATGCTGGCTTAAACTGTATTTCAAACTGCAGCTGTGTCACCTCAGTGTTGCCTCTACTAACTGCTGTTCCTGCTTTTTTTGATGGAGGGTGGAGTGAGCATGAAATCCAGTAACTTAATCCTTCTTCACCTTTTGCTTCATTCAGAGGTTTTGCTGCCTCTCTTTCTGGAAAAAAAAATTGATTTGGCTTCTATTCATCTTGCACACAACTAGTTTGGAAAAAAAAGCCACAGCAATTAATACATCTACAACACTTTTAGACCCTTGATCTACACAAATCTAGTTGAAGTTCTGTTTCAAATCAACCTCTGTTTTGAGCAGTCTTCTGTTTTAACATTTAGCATGCAGATAATTGCTACTTCTTCTATTACTTCCTCTATAGGCTCTAACATCCACGGGAGAAATTCTAACCTACCGGATGTCATTTTACTTAAATACGCATCAACTACGGTGTCCTCAATTTTGATACAATATAACAGAAAGGAAACAAATAAAACAATCACTCTGCGCCTGTGTTACATTTTTCATTTGGTCTTAAAGCAGGTTAGTAAAACAACATCTGCAACAAACTATTCACAGATAAACGTTTTGCAGATAGTTTGTTACATTTCCTAAGGCACAGCCCTTCCTATCCATACGTGTACATGAAGTCTGATTAGTACTCTTGCAACTTTCTTTCCTTCGCTCCTACACCCTCCTACTCTATGTCCTCCAGAAGGGCAGTGCTGACCCATTTCAGGTTATTTAAAACCTTGCTGCAAAGGGAATTTTCTTTTTCCATTATTTTTGTCACTCATTCCTCACTCAGCAAGTCTTTGCACTGCCCCACTTTCTCTATCCCATAAAGTATGAGCTACCTCTATCCAAATCTGTGCAATCTACCACCAATTCCAGATATCATTTCTATTTTAGTTGCAAAAAAATTGGCTGCCACCCTCCCATTGCTCACTGACTATGCCTCTGCCAAGCACCTTCATGCCTGATCCCCTGCTCCCTCTAATGCCTGGAAAAAAGTATCCTTCAGGCTTCCCACAAAGCCTTATCATTGTTCTTCAGTTTTTCTTCAGCCACTGTGCCAAATTAAATAAATAAATCAGAAAGTTCAAAGGCAGGCTGGTACACCAGCCTGCTCTGCTCACCACACTGAACTCTAGAAGGCCTCTCATTGCCTCCCATAATGTCAGATAAAGACTGATTGTAGAACTGATGCACACCAAAATTTCCCCCTGTGGATGAGTCGGCGCTCACCAATAGGCAGTTAAAACGATCTGTAAGTACAGATCAGGTTTCTGACAGATACTGAACTTCATCTTTTATTCCTCTGGCAGCAGAGTAAGTACCTACCTATGCACAGGCATACAAACCACCACCCCCCACTGTGCAGAAATCTTGCTGATCTGCACCACTGCCTTGCAGATCACTGGACTGGCCTTGTGCAGTCTGTACAAATACACAGGCAAACTGAAAAAACAAGAAGTACAGTTCTCCCTCCATAGTTTATCTGAAATCTCACTCCTCCTTTTCTGCAAAAACTCAAGTCTGTACTATGGTGATTTCATGGCCATATTACTATAATCTCATTTCTGAGCCTCTGAAAACAAGTTAGGTAATGCTCAAAGCATCTGTGGTGGTTTGGGGTGGTTTTTTTTAGATAGGCATAAAAAAGCAGGATTTTTTCACATGCTGGGCTTAAAACCATAAAATGTATTATGCAATTCAAATTCTGCAAACCTGCAAGTGTTAATAGATTAATATATCAGTCAAGTTAGCTATTTAAAGGAAATAAAATAATACCATTTTGGTGTCACTGTGCCTTTACATAATCAGCCATTTCAGACCTATATGTTATATACCCTGACTAATCACAAAGATAAGTATACTCAGCTCTCCTATTCACCCTGATTTTCTTGACCATAGGCCCAACATGGAATTCTGGATTTCTTGTCCCTTGCAGTATGCACTTTGCAGACAATATCAAAACTACCTCAAATGAATATTTAGAAAATTTTAGGTGAGCATAATAATGTCTTAAGTCCTGATCTGGCAACGACATCCACATCTGCACACTGGCACCCACAGAAAACTCCCAAGTAACCTAAGCTATATAGAACAACTTAGTGCATCAGTAATCTTTTATAACATGATCACTGTAAAAATTACTACTTCAGTTAAATACTTCAGAGTATTAACAGTAACATAGAATGAAGCCATATATAAATGGGGAGAGCAGAAAGAAATGGCTCATAAGTATTTCTCTCTCACTCTCCTTAGTCCTTACTTCAGCAATCCAGATGTTCCAGAAATACCTTTTCACCACTTGAGTAAAAAATGTTAAGGGCCTGACTGTTATGAAAATGTAACAGCAATCTGAAACTCAGGTAAACTGACAATTTGCTGCCTGCTCAGTCAAGATTCTTTTTCAGTTCCCATAGGGTATTGATGCTGAAGTCTAACTGTTATTATCTAATAATAACAAATATTTCAACATTACTATTCACAAGGGACCACAGCACATACAAAAGAGAAGTTATAAAATGTGTGAGAATAATATCCTGTTTGCAGCATCTGGAGTAGGCCCTGTATTGAAAAGACAGAGACTTAAATCTCAGCCCAGACATAGCTTTTCATGTCTCCCAACATAAACTCCTTTTTCATGGGCCCAGATCCTGGTAGCTGTCCAAGGAACTGATATATAAAACCGCAAACTGATTAGAAACTAGAAACACTGGAGTGCAGTGTGAACAGTTCAGAAAATATAATCAGCTTCTAACAAATCAAAATACATTATGCTAAACGGGTAGCTCTGTGAGAGTCCCAAAGCAGTTATTTTTCCTTCTGCTCAAAAAACCCCTATGCTCCTTACCTGGTAAAGCTCTTCAAGGTTGTATTTAATAGAAATGCTACTCTGTATGGCTCCCACCGCTTCGTGAAGTTTTTGCCAGGTGTCCTGAGTATAATTATCTGGTAATTTGGGTCTTTCTGTGAAGGGAGATACAGGTAGTTGAAAACTAGCTGCCCCAATGGGACTCTGTAGCAATCTATCTCACCCTGCTTCATTAAGCTCTGCCGAGCCATGTTGCGCTTGACAAGCCGGGCACAAGGAGAGGCTTGCCAACTCCACCCAAGCCGACTAAACCTTTGCACGGAGCCGCTGACCCTGCAGCCGGCGGCCCCGCACACGCCGGGGAGCGCGGACCCTGCCCAGCAAGAGCAGAGGCGGCACCCGCTGCACGGCTGTTGCGTTTTACCTCCCGCGTCACTTTCAGCGAGGTAACCCTCGCCTGGCTTTAATTAGTTTTGACACTAAGGTGGCTTTTCTGACCGCTTCCCACAGTCGCCGCTGCCCTCACGCACGGAGCCTCACGCGTGTCCCCGTAAGCCCTTAAACTGGGACGGTGACGGCAGCAGGGCGGGTTATCAGCGCGGCGGCAGCTTCCCCTCGCCCAGATAAGGCGGAGGGGCGGGTGACAGCAGCGGGGGCCCCTCTGCCACTGGCCCTGTTCGGTCCTATTCGGTCGGAGGCTGCCCGCCGCGGGAAAGGAGAGGAGCAACAGCGATCCGGTCCGCGGTAAACAAAGGTCGGTGCGAGGCCGGGCGCACCTGCCGGGGCTGAGGGCCCGGCCTGCCCCGTACCCACCTCTGAAGTTCTTGATCACGAGTTTCTTGGAGGAGGCGGTCGCACCTCCCCCCCCTCCGCCGCCACCTCCTCCCCCGGCGCGGGTGGCGGCGGCCAGCGAGGCGGGCTTGGTGAGACCATTGGTATGCCCCACTAAGTGCGGCTTCTTCTGGGGCTCGTCCGCCATCTCCGCCCCGGGCGCCGTGTCCGGCCGGGGCAAGGCGCTGGGCTGGGCCGGCTGGTCCCCGCCTCCGCTCCCCTCCTCCTCCGCCACCACCCAATCGCCCTCCCCCACCGCGCCGGCTGTCCGCGGGTGGCTGCCAAGTGCTGCCGGGCCGGGAGTCTCCGACAGCCGCCCACCTCCACCCGCCCCCTGTGCGCCCCGCTCGCCGTTCCCGCCGCCCAGCACGGGTGCGGGTCTGGGTCTGCCCTCGGCTCCGGGCCGGCTACGGTGCTCGGGCAGCGCCACCCCTGCTCACAAGATGGCTCCCCGTGCCCGCCGGGGCAGCCCCCCGCGGGGCCAGGCGGGCGACAGCGGCTCTCCGCCATTGCCTTGCGGCCTCTTGGCTACCCCCGCTCCGCCTGGCTGTTTGTTGGCGCCCGGCGTGAAGCCAAGGGGCGGCCGGAGCAGAGGCCGAAGAGCAGCCGCGTCTCCTACCCTGACCCGACCCCGAGAGGTTCCCCACGGCGTCGTGGCCACCGGCAACCGCCGACACAGCCGGGCCCGCCGGGGTTCACGCATGTCAGGGCGCAGTCCACCGGCCCGTCCCTCTTAGAAGGCCGCCCTCGCGCCCACGGTGTTGAGAGACTCGGTTTAAAGAGTTAAAACGCTCAATTTAACGTTTTGGATGCCGGTCCCGAGCGGCCCCGAGGTTCCCAGAAGCAGCCGGGGAGGGGGGACACTCGACCGAGCCCGGGCATGTTCAGGGGGAAGGGACACGGGGCTTCTAGCACCCGGATGGCGCTGGACATGGGGCTGGCCACCCGGCTCCTGCACCAGGTGAGGGCACAAGGCCAAGCGGGAGCGACCACTCACGGAGCACGGACCCCACCGACGGCAACACATAGGAACCAAACCACCCTCAACACCCGCCTCCGCACGAGGTCTATCCCTGCCGCACGCCTTCGGTCCCGCCCACCGCGCCCTTCCATTGGCTACCTGGGCAAAGCCACGCCCCCCAGGGGCCCCCGTGGGCGGGGGAAGAGGAGAGGCCGCAGCTATTGCTGGAGGGGAGAGACTGGGAGGGATCACGTGACTGCCTACTCCTGCGGGGCGGTCTTCGGCTGCCGACCGGCGCCGGGTACCGGAAGTGCGGCGGACGGTACCGGAAGCGCAGTGCGGAGTTCTGGGGCTGCTGCGACCTGACTTCAGGGTGGGCTTGTGGTGGGGTGGGGACGGCCGGGCCCGCCGGGCGGAGGGGCTGCTGCGTGTGCGGGTGTGCTCTGCCCTCCTCAGGGCCTTTTGCCGGGGTTGCTCCTCCGTACGCTGCTGCCTCCGGCAAGGGAGTAAGTGTGTCTGTGCACTCTGCTCTGCTTTCCCTGCGGCTGCGGTCCCGTTCCTGTAGGCTGGTGGCAGCTGCCCGCCAGCGAGAGGCGCGATCTGGTCATCCCGCCTTTCCTCCGAGGGGACAGGGATCGGTGGTGGATACTCTGGCTTTGCTGTTCTCTTAAACGTCTGTTCGTTTTGCAGAATGTGATACGTCCGCCTTTTCTTGAGGACTCCTGCCTGTTCGACTTGTATTTTCATGGCGCACATCACCATAAATCAGTATTTGCAGCAAGTATGCAAGTTTTGTTTTGTTTATATTTGTGGGCACTGTTAAGAGTATGTGGATGCATTTTTCTTCACGAAGTATGTTATTTTGTTAAAGTAGTAAGCCAACCTAGAATGTGTGATGTGGTAAATATACTCCTTAAGTCTGTACTAAGTATACCGGCTGTGTGCCAAGAATGTATACTTGGAATTTCTGAAAAGTGTGATGATTAGTGATATAATGGATAGTAAGGTAGTTTATGTGTAAGAACTGATGTGGAATTGTGCAGAAACAAATGCAGCTTAGAGACTGAAGAAACAGATTTAAGAAGTACAGAAGTGTGGAGACACAGTGCATGTGTCTTGGTTTCAGTTGGGATAGGGTTACTGTTCTTCCTAGCAGCTGATGCAGTGCTGTGTTTTGGCTTTAGTCTGGGAACAGTGCTGGTAACAATGATTTAGTTGTTGCTAAGCATCTTTTATCCTGATTGAGGACTTTTCTGTCTCATGCCCTGCCAGTGAGGAGGGGCACAAGAAGCTGTGAGAAAACAGATACAGGACACCTGACCCAAACTAGCCAAAGAGGTATTCCACACCCCAGCACATCAGGCCCAATATATAAACTGGGGGGCTCGCTTGAACAGACTGATTGCTGCTTCTATCAGTCTGGCTGTCAGTCAGCGGGTGGTGAGCAATTGTATTACTGCGCTAAACCCATGTAAGTTGTTTGAGGATTCTCTGGTTTGCTTGTATCCTGCAAATAAAGAAAAAACCACAATAGTGTTCACTCTACCTTCTCCCTGGTACCCTTTTCAAAAACAGGTGTATTGAAAGTGCAGCATTGATTTTTAGTTTTAAGCCTTTAATAACGGTTGAATTGGTATTGATGTGGATGCACAGTGGTAACAAGAAGGTGGCTTCTGTAGTCATGTGCAAATATGTTGTATAGCAGTGTCTGGATTTTATTCTGTAACATGGCTGTTTTCTTTGAAAGGTGCAAGAAGCCATTGACAGCAGAGATGGACAGTTTTGTGCAGAATTAGTATCATTTAAACATCCACATGTTGCGAACCCAAGGCTGCAGGTGAGAATCTGGTGTTGACCTTTGTTTTGCTTTTAGTTTTCCTAGCTCGGTCTATGGGTTTCTTTCCATTGGAGCTAAATCTGAGAAGTCTGTTTCAAAGAGCAGCATCCCCTGGTAGATTTGCTTCACTTTTCTTCATACAAGAATTTTTTTATTTCCCCTCCCCCTGCCCTTCCTGGATTGCTTTTTGTGTTCCACTTTGAATTGTTTTCTGAGTAGATACAGTCTCAAAAATCTTTCTGGCCAGTTCTACATTAGTTAGTAACATAGCATAGCGAAAGTGACTATAAAGAGAAAACCAGTGAGTAACAAGAGTCCAGTGTCTGTGATGTATGCATTTCAGATGCTTTTATTTAAGGCGAGCTCAAATCAGGTTTTGGAGAGAGAATACACATTAGCAGTTTGTTACACTGGATGTGATTGTTAATATAACTTAAGGTTCTGATAGCTGGCAAAGGCACATGCATAAAACTGCAATGACAAAATACCATATGATGTTGTATTGCATGTTTCTGTAGTGTTTCATTGATTTATTCTGTACTTAGCTTCTGTCACCAGAGGAGAAATGTCAGCAAGTCTTGGAACCACCATATGATGAAATGTTTGCAGCCCACTTAAGGTAATGATAGACCAGGAATGTAAAGACAGTTGTAAGGCAGCCAGCAGGGATGAGGAAGGATATCCTTGAGTTTACTTAGTTACTATAAAAGACTTACATGTGAAAACCTGGTATTTATTACTCTGAAATAATGCTAGAACTGCAAGAAATAAAGACCACCTCTTTCTTCTCCATGTAAAGTTTGCTTTACGTGTACCTGACAGTCATTGTGTACAGCCACTGACACAGCTTTGGTTTTGATGCCTGCTGGTTCTTTTGTTCTGCATTTACTAGCTACATGAGAATTTAGAGTAGAACAAGAGAAATATTTTTAAAAGGCAATTTTAGTCATAAAAGTGCTCTTAAGACAGCTTTAAGACCTAAGTAATTCCATGAGATTTTTATTTAAAATGTTTCTTCATTAACATAATCTTTCGTTTCAGTAATCTTGGAATCTTTTTATCTGTGCTGATCTTGACTATAGTTTCAATAAGCATTAGCATGTTGCAGTTAATACTGTACATATTATAGAAACAAATCCCCATTTATCTCTTGGGTCAAGTTTCAAGTTTAGTGCTGTGTTAAAATACTTTTGCCATTTTGTTAGGAACATTTCTAATCATATTTCTGTGTCTCTTGAATAAACTGTAAAACTCTATGCCTGTTAAGAAACAAAAAGAAATATATGTCTTATGTGTATATATGTTCTGATGCACTTTTTCTCTGACAGGTGTACTTACGCTGCTGGAAACCATGACTTCATAGAAGCATACAAATGCCAAACAGTTATCGTCCAATATCCTTTCACATGAATCTTATATATTGTTTTCAGGTTAACTGTATGGCTTCCTATAGAAAAGTTGTCTTTACCTCTTTTAAAATGTAATAGAATGTGGTGTGCTTCCTGATACACTTCCAACTATTTCAGTTCTTAAGCAAGGAAATACAGATACACTCTTCTGCTTTCAGCCTTCTATAGGACTAAGAAGGAATCTGTGGCTTGGCTCTAAAATAGAAAATTATTTTATCACAGAGTGTAGGAGATCCTCAAATCATTGACATACCTCCTAGTTTATACTTGGCCAGAGGGGAAGATATTGATCAGAAAGCTGCTATCTTATCTTTAAGTGGCCAGTGTTTCTGCCTGCTACTGCCACACCAAAGAGCATGTGGCTGTGCCCGTGTTTTTCCCTACTGTGTCTTTGCATGCTGACTCACCTGTTTGCTGCGGTTTTGGTTTCTACCCTTTCACATAGTAATATATGGTACGATTCAACTGCTTATTTCTAAATATTCTTTTTATACTATTTTATATTCTCCTAAATACAGTACATCTTTCCTGCGGGCATTTCAGGCTCATAAAGAAGAAAACTGGTGAGTACATCATAGGCAGCTGCTAGAAACTAGACTCTCACCTTTCCCTAGTATAATACCATAGTAGTCAAACTTGCCTATAATTTTTATTTATCCCCAGTGGTACTTGATTTTAACCCAGTTGGTTTTGCTGCCTGTTTTGAGTTTTTATGTCCAAAAGGGTGAAAACTAAACATCTAAGCTTAATTTTGTAGAGTGGTCCATAAGTAAACGTGAAGAATTTGTTCAAGGTGAGATGGCATTTTATTTAAGCCACAGTAAAAAAGGTTTTGGAATTAATTCTTCTTCCAGTGTAGGTTTTCTGAAATGGTGAAATCTTGAAGACTTTTCCTTTCAAAAAGTGCATCCTTCCTTTTTTAAAGGTAGACTTTTCTAGTCTGATGACCAGCTAGCAAAAAAAAAAAAAGATCTATTTCTCATGTTTTATTATTGCATGATTGCACATACTAAGTATACTATGTTTTACTTTTCCAGGGCTTTACCTATTATGTATGCTGTAGCCCTTGATCTTCGAATTTTTGCTAACAATGTAAGTAGATCTAATTAACAGCCTCATTACTTTTATCTGTTAGGAGTGTCCTTGCTGGAAATATTTTAGGCTTTATTACATAGCCTGATTTTGTTCAGCACTGTTTTACTCATTGCTTAGGATTTTGTTGACGCACAGAATTCATCCAGTCCTGTTGAAAAACTAGATTTCTCAGTCTGCCCACCTCCCGTGCACAGCTTGAACTAGAGAGGTTCTGACAACTTGCATGCAACTCACAGCAGTTGCTTAGAGCATATGAAGTGATTAAGTCCTGTCTTTATAGAGTAGCGTGGTGGTACAACTCACTATTTCCACGTGTTATCCTTGGGCTTTGATGGATATCTTTATAAGGGTGGAAATACATAGATGATTGAGGTAGTCTAATGATTCCCCACATCTGAAGACAGAAATGTCTGCCTCCATTCCCCTTTTCCAGCTGCATGTACTGCTTCTGATGCTCATGGGAGCCCTTTCTGAGCCCATACAATGGCTGGTGAACAAAACAACAAAACAAAACCAAACAAAAAAACCCCAAACAAAAAAACCAAAACCAAACAAACCAAACCCCAATTTTACTTCAGTTTTCTCAGGCTAGTGAATTGAAGTAGCTTATATGAGGACCTACTGAGAACTGCTAGGCCAAGGTAAATGTCAGGGTCATGATCTTGCTTTGTCACTTTACCTGAAGAGGTGAAGCTAGAGTTCAAGTTACCTTAATACATTGAAAAGATGCAGATACAGAGAAGACTTCTGCAGCTGAGGTTGCACTTCTGTTTCTCTTCTTTGCATTTCAGCTAGTAGAGTGCAAGAATTATAATAAAACTTTTAGAAAGCACATAGTAAATATCTGTCTTCTATTTCCAGCACGCTATTAAGTTCTGCATTAATCAGTGCATGGATCTTTCCCATGTGTTGGCAACTCATTTTTTTCTATTGAAGCTGTAACATCTGTTTTTCATTTCTTCTGAAAGTCCCAGGTTCTAGTGTGTTATTGCTAGAAAATGTTGAATATGGTTTAAAAATAACATCTAATCTTTGGTTGTGGAGAGAAGCTTAATTATAAATTCTAAAACTCAAACTCTGTAACTGGGGAATCACTTTAGTTTTCTTTTGTTCAAAAGAGACTCTTTGTCTTCGAAAACTTGAGTTGACATGTTAATGTTTCAATTCGGCTATAGAATGATCCTGAATTTAGTTTTCTGAAAGCTGTGTTAAGCTTAGTGGTGCTAAAGGTAATAGGTCCTCTTGTGCATTAGGTTTGGTACATGTTTAGGAGCCTCACTGAGTGTTTCCTTTTATTCTGTGAGCTTGACTGCCTTCTAGATTTGGTGGATAGCAGCCATGACCAATCTAGTGCTATAATACTTTATGAAATGCCGTGTTAGGCAACTAAACTGTTTGCAACCCAGTGAGCCAGGATGTAGAATTACATATTGTTTCTTGTTGTGTGATGGTAGGCAGATCAACAGCTAGTGAAGAAAGGGAAAGGCAAAGTTGGTGACATGTTGGAAAAAGCAGCAGAACTGCTGATGAGCTGTTTTCGAGTCTGTGCCAGTGACACGTAAGTGAAAGATCCTCTGTAAAACTTGCAGTATTAAATTGTTAAAACTTAGTGAACTTTACATAAGATTTTCCCACTTACTAAGACTACCTCTAGGTAAGGATGAGCATTTCTGAGGCTTTTTTCCTTTTATTTATAGTCTGTTCTCTCTTGACTGTTAACTGCAGCTGGAGAGACCCCCCCTTCAGGTTTAACATTCCTAGCAGATGTTCCTGGGAGGGACTGATTATGTCCTTGTTTCTCAGGAAAGATCACTAATGCTTCTGTGCCTGTTCAGTTGTGAAGTTTGCTTCATTATCATTAGTTGGAAAAACGGTGACTCTTTGGTTTCCAGTCTTGGCAATTTTAACATTTCCAAAGTGTAGTAAATGGTGTTTTCCCACCTTTCTTTCACCTTGAATATTATAAGCAACTTCTATGCTAGTGTATGTGTTATCTTCAGTCTGGAGTGGGGACCCTGATGCAGATGAATAATGTTTTGCATGACATCTTTTCATTATGTTAAGAAAAAATGTAGCAGAGCTGTCTGTATTTAAGATGGAAGTACATGTTCTGTTTTGACAGTGCTGGTATAGTTTAAGACAGTGTGTTTGGCCTTGGCTTTTATTTTTGGACACCTATTTTCACCCTGAAAATCCATAAAATATCTATGGAGGGAATTTATCCTAAGGACAAAGAATTATTTTCTTACAAAGTCCAGTACTAGTAGTTTTTTTTTTCTTTTCATATGACAGTCGAGCAGGCATTGAAGATTCCAAAAAGTGGGGCATGTTGTTTCTCGTGAATCAGCTGTTTAAAATCTATTTTAAGGTAGGGTTCAAGTTTGGTAAGCTGTGTTTTATGTTTCATATTTGAAGTCAAACCCACCCTTTTTTGTATGATAATATCTGTCTATCTACACACTCTGAGTAAAATACAATTTTCTTTCTTAACAGATCAACAAGCTCCATCTATGTAAGCCCTTAATCAGAGCAATTGACAGCTCAAATCTGAAGGATGAATATAGTATGGCACAGAGAGTTACATACAGATACTATGTTGGACGCAAAGCCATGTTTGACAGTGACTTTAAGCAAGGTACTGTGTACCAGTAAGACAGATTTACTTGCTGCTTGGTGTGAAATCTGGCTGATGTTGTGTATGTGTGTGTGGGACTGAAAATGTGTGTAGAAGGTGTAGTTGTGTTTTTACTGATTAAACAAAAATTCATGGTGAAAGATCCAAGGCCCACAGGCTGAGTCAGATCAGAGATAAGATTATATGACTCTTCTTATTGTAGTATATGCCCAGTTTCAAAATATTTGTGTCAGTGTCTCTGTAGTCTCATGCATTATAAGAATATATATATAGTATGTGCATAATAAAATGTATAAACATCCAAAAGAATAGGTTTGTAATAGGTTTCACAGAGGCTTTGCAACTTTCTTGACCTCTTCAAGTTGTAGTATACCTTGTAGGAAACCTTCAGCAATCTGTACTGTAGAATTTGTTTCTCGTCATTGGAAGATGTAGAAACCACATTTCTGAGACTTTCTGGAGGAGGACTTATTTTTCTGGTAACACTTTGTATTTTGTGCGAATCCTCAATATTTCTCACAGCATTTTTCTTAAGGTATTTTTCATTAGTGTGATTTTTTTATTTTTTTTTTTTATATATAATTTCAAATATAATGTGTTCAAGAGATGGACATTGAGCACAGAACTTGAGTTACAGTTTTAACCGGTTTTGTTGTTGACTTATATTACTGGCACTTTCATTTGTGTTTGCAGCTGAAGAATATCTGTCATTTGCCTTTGAGCACTGCCACCGCTCAAGCCAGAAGAACAAAAGAATGATTTTGATCTACTTGCTGCCAGTAAAAATGTTGTTGGTGAGTAGATGTGACTCTTCTAAATATTTGGGGGGGGGCAGATAACCAAACTGATGCTCAGTATTGTTCTTGGTTTTCCAGTATTGGAATTCAGGGACTAACTGTGCCTGACCCCTATAAGAGCCAGCATATACATGCCTTGTTGTGTAAGGGTAAAAAAAATGTTGAATTGTCATTTATAGCAACACAGGAAAGGAGAAATGGAAAAACAAGCAGACAGAAGTCCCACCCTCCTTCCCCCCTACCTTCCTCTCAGCCTTCCTTAAAGGTGCAACCTAAAGTTACTCCTTTAATAAATTTAACTTTAGAGTTCTTTGGAGAAGCACTTGACAGAGTAACTTAGGTCATGTAACAGGGCGCCTGTCTGGTGATCAGCTGCACAGATGGGCCAGGGAATGAGTGGATTCATTAGTACAAATCTGTCTGCTTCTTTAACCTGGTAGAAGGAAGCAGGATGTGCAAACAGATGACTGAAGACTCTTGATGGGTTTGCCACTGGAGAGAAAGGATTCCTGCCTTTGGGTTTTCTGTTTGCACCTTCTACATTCACCCATTTGAGGCATATCAGAAGGAACATGAAGTAGAGCCTTTAGGCTTTGGACAAATGAGTGAAGGCTGGTTACTATTTCATCATTGCATCTTTGTTTTAAAAGAATGAAGGGCATCTCTGCTTCTTCTTCCTGTCCTGTCTCGTGTGCTGTGCTAGTATTCTTGTATCCGTGAGTTAGTGGGATTATGCTAACAATTAATTTAGTGTAACTGAGAGTATAAGAACTAGTTTTGAGAGGTTCCTGGCCTTATTACAAAGTTACCCATGGGGAATGTTACTATCGCCTCCTTCTGAAAGTTGCCATCTTCTGCCTTTCCTTCAAGCTGTCTATGACCATCCTCCCTTTTTCACTTAGTGCTCTCTTTCCAGTCCTTTGCTGTGTCAAGCTGGTAAAAGGAAAGTATAGTGGGTATGATAATGGGCTTCTGGTTTTCTTTTTTTATTTATTGACTTTCTAACTGGTTGTTTTCAGATCAGTGGTAGGGTTGATAAAGAAAAGCAGTCTTCTTAAAAACTTTGTCCCAGTCCTGACTGGGTGCCTTGAAGTGATGGGTCTGTTAGCGTCTTAAATTACTGTATTACTGTAGCTTTTCTGGAGCAGTTCTAGTGTACAAGAGGCACTAAAGAAACTAGATCAAGGTCAGGTTTTGCAGCTGCTTTGCTTGTTTTTTGTTTTTTTTCTTAAATCAGGCCAAACATTAACACTCACCTTAAACTAAAGTATCGTGGTTGGGTGTTTTTTATTCTTGGCAGCTCTTGGGAAACATGCAGCTGAGTTCTGCTCTCAGCTAATCCTCCATTGAAGAAAGGAGTTCCCAACAGCATAGCATGATGGTAACTAAATTTAAAAGTCTGACCAAGTCAGTGTGCAATCTGATCTCCGCTGTGCAGGGGGAGAAAAAACAAAGTTTCTGTTTAATAGTGGAGGTGGCTAACTATTACCTGATCTACCAATGTGAATTATTTTTGTTTCTTTAAATTTAAACTTTCTATCTCTTTCTATCTCTTGTTTGTGTGTGTGTCTGTTTTTTGAGAGGGCATTTTTATTTTCACATGGAGACATAGCAAAAAAAAAATCTGGTGCAGACTGAGCTAACACCTGACAGTGCTGCAGCGCTGCTTGTATTATTAGCAGTGCTTGGGATTCTCATGGTTCTTCTGTTTACAGATTAGATCATACAGCCATGACATAAAATTTGGATCTGTCTAGGCCTCATGTCACAGGATCTTGATTTTACAAGTTTAATAACTGTTCCCCAACATTAAGAAATATTAAGATTCCCTAAACCATGATAAATGGGCAGTTATAGCGAGTTGAACTATAAGGAGTTTGGTGGGGGCAAGGGGGTTGTCTTACAAAGACTTTTATTCACCTCTTATTCTGTAGAAGAAAAAAAATGGTTAAACATTTGGTTTGTTTCTTTAAAATTTGTTTTCATAGCTTACTAGATTGCATTTAAAATGCATTTGACTTCACCCTGGAAAACTTGGAAACTGTTTTATTTTTCAGGGCCATATGCCAACAGTTCAGCTCCTAAAAAAGTATGACCTGCTGCAGTTTACTGAAGTAAGAAAGGCTGTAAGGTATGATGATTGTTCTGTTGTGTTGTGTGTTAGTTAAAAAGTATTAAGTAAGAGGTATTTATTTATTTGGGACAACTGAGGAGTTCGGAAAGGGATATTCTTACCAAGTCATGCGATTTCTGTTCTCATTTGGGTGACACCTTCTCATGTTTTCCTTTCTTCATCCTTGTAGTGAAGGCAATCTTCTCCTACTGAATGAAGCTCTGACAAAGCATGAGACCTTCTTTATTCGATGTGGAATCTTTCTTATCCTTGAGAAGCTGAAAATCATCACGTACAGAAATCTCTTTAAGAAAGTGTAAGCATAACAAAACCCACTTTTCCTTTTTTTTTTTTCTTTTTTTTTTTTCGTCTTCCAAAAGCAGGTTGAATATGGTTTCACCTAGGACTGACACAGAAATGTATATGCTGCTTAGTTTTCTCTGAGAGAGCTCAGTTCCTGTTAAAATGAATTTATTGTAGGAAGGCCATTTTTCTAAGAACCAGAATTTTTAAGTGATTGTTTCTCAATAACAGACATTTTTTCCTGTTGTTTCTTTCAGATATTTACTACTCAAAACCCATCAGCTGTCTCTAGATGCCTTTCTGTGTGCCCTGAAATTCATGCAAGTAGATGATGTTGATATTGATGAAGTCCAGTGCATTTTAGCTAACCTTATATATATGGTAAGTGCTGACCACTTGTTATCTGGTCCTTCCAGATTTCAGACAATAAAAAATACTAGGTAGAGAATGAAAGCTTAGTACAAAAACTTATCAGTAATCCCAGGTTTTCTTGTGTAAGAAAAAAAAAAAAAAAGAAATAAAAAAATAAAATTGATTCACTTATGCCCAAAGTTAAATGTTTTCATTTGCCCTGAGTCTTCCTCTAGCTCCTGCTTCTTTTGCAGGAGCCAGTTAAAATTGAAGTTGAATTTTACATTACAAATCCAGTACTGTCATTTCTATGTATGCATAAATACTGATTAAAAATACAAAAAAAAAAAAAGAAGAAAAGTAATTGGGACCAAAGGGATTTGTTCTGCATTTGAAGTAGAAGGCTCTTGATACTCTAACATTATTCAAAATTAAAACCAGATTTTATTGGTTTTGCTTCACATTTTGTCTTTAAGTGAATATCAACTACTCGCGAACAAATGAAGACTTGAAACCTAGAGATTTCTCATAAATCTGAGGTTTTGGAGCAGCGAGGAAAGGAACCACTTCTCTGTTTCTGAAACATTATTTGGTGTGGTTGAGGTGTGACAGAGGGTGGGATTTGGTCACTGAAAGATTTCTTTCAGTGTTATAACACTATGTCTGAAAAGGAAGTACTATATTGTCACATAAGCACTATGTGATTAATTAAAATCCTCATTTTAAAGTGAGCAAGTGTAAATTTAGAAACTCTTCTGTAGAGCTCTCTTCAAGGAAATTTAAGCAGACCAGTAGGGGGCCCTGAGATCAGGTTGTCAATCTGACAGCACTGTTAGTGCGCAAACACGGTTATGGTTCTGATAAATCAGATTCTTGCAGATACTAAGTACAGTAGTTCACTGGTAATTGAGTATACATACATAGCTTTGACATAGTCTGAAGACAGTGGAGGTTGTAGGCATTGTGTTACCAGGATTGTGTTACCAGTACTAATGCTGTCTTTTTCCTTCTGCCAGGGTCACATTAAAGGCTATATATCTCATCAGCATCAAAAGCTCGTGGTCAGCAAGCAGAACCCCTTTCCTCCGCTGTCAACAGTGTGTTGAGTATTGTGTCTTACCTGTGCAAGTACTTTTCAGATACTTGACTTGTCCAGTAGAACTGCTCCTAATCACACTAAGAACACTGCAAATGACCTGGTTCCTGTCCAGGACTGGAATACCAGGAACTGTTTATGGCTCCTTTCCCAGAATGACCAAGGCTGCCAGTGTTACAAAGTGCATTGGAGTGAAATGCTGACTTTTTAACAGTAGTTTCTGCAAGCTTTCTGATAATTTGAAGTATTTAATGAGTAAATAAAGCAAAGCATTCCTAATCCCTTCCAAACTACTTAAAAGCTTTTATAAAGAACTTTGTGTTACTCTTTCTGCATTTATCCTTCAGAGAGGAGAAGTACCATCCTTTTTGACTTGTGTTAATCCATTCTTTAGAATGGAAATTTTATTTTCTTTCCTGGTTTCCATTTTTTTTTTTTTTTAAGCCTCTTCAGTAATCTTGCTGATATTGAGTACTCTCTTCAAGCTTTCTCTAAACACTAGAGATATGCTTGACACCAAAAACTTTACTCTGTAGTGATACTTACGGGTTCAAGTAAATGTGGGATTTCTGTCTGTAGGTGCCCACAGATGGGTTTGTTGGTTGTTTTTATTTTAATTCTGGTAATATTTAATTTTTGTTATGGTGAACAAAAGCTTGTCTAAGTAACTTATCCATATGTTTGTTTATTCTGCTTCTGGGGTCAACATTACAACTGGATCCATTATCTGAAGTGCTACTGTTCGTTGGGTTTTGTTTGTTTGTTTAGGGGTGGTGCAACGTAACCATAGTGATGGGATGGTAGTTTTGGGTCTTTTTATATTATTTTTAAAGGAAATAAAACTTTGTTTTTGTTTTGTTTTTTCAATTCTAGGAGAGTTGGGCTTTGTTTTACCCCCTAACTGACATGGACTTGATCCGTAAGGGAAAGCCCAGGTACCATGTGAGAGGGGAAGCATTTTTTTAGTGTGATGATAGTGTCAAGTCCTACATTAATATAAGCATTTAAAGGCTTGCAGTTCCCCTGGTCCTCATAAATTTTACTTGTATAGATGCTGACATTGAATTTGCTGAATTAAACCTCAGGGTAACAGGAAGTAGAGAGACTCATTTCCTTCTAGCAACACTTAAAATCCCAGAAAAGCATCAAAACTCAAAAAGCATAAAAATGAACAGTTCTAGGAAACTTGAGTCCATTTTTAGTAAAATAATTAGGTTTACTGCATGATGACTTTCACAGTCCTGTGTGTCAGCAGGAGGAAAGACAGACAGGCCTTTCTCTGTGGAGTTACATAGCATCATTGCAACTTCCATTGCTGCAGATCATGATAGAGTCAAATGGTCATACTGGCTACATCCAAATGTTTCCTTGCAGTGATTGGAGGGGGTTTGGTGCTGGAGGGTTGGTTGTGTTTGTGACTTAGTTCATTTTTTGTTTAAACCATATCATATACCTTGCAGTGTTAGTGAATAGAAATGTTTCCCAATCAGTGTCTTCAAGTGGCCAAGATCCCAGGATACCAGTCAGAAACCAAGTGTCCTTATACTTGGTAGCCAGAAAGCTTCCTCTAGCCAGTTGTTTGTCTACGGCCTCCTGAAGGTGTCCACAAAACTGCCTGTTTGTGAGGCTTATGTTGAGTCTTTGTTTGCAGTCCTCAGCAGAAAGGTATGAAACCTGTAACTTATCGCCGTGAAGTTCATCACCTTCCATTCTCCAGCCGCTGACTGTACCAGGCAGTTTTGGAATTAAAATGTGTTCTGCAAAGTCTCTTTCAGGGGTGCATACAGGCACCTGATGGTTGTTGCACTCAACATGCTCTTGGAGTTCTAGTAATGCAATATCGTTCTCACCAGTGTCTTCATCATAGCGGATGTGTATGTGTTTCTCATGAACTTGCATTATCTTCTCAGTTCCACTTGTTCCATTAGACCCTGTGAAGCAGTGACATTTCACTGCACTGAGGAATAATTTATGAGAGACCTGAAGACTGCATGCAAACTGACAAAGAAATACATGCAGTAGAGAAACTAAAGGTACTCCTCCTTGAAACCACTGCAGTAAACTAGGGATGATACACTGACATCTTTTTAATGCTGTGTAGAAGCATGCATAATTTCAGCAGAAAGGACAGAATCCCAACAAGAGAAGTAAGTTTTGACATGAAATAAAAGCCTCCTCTAAATCCCTCTCATTTGTCTTATCCCTAGGTGCTGAGTTCTGACTTGCATTCAAAAGGCAGTTGCCTCACTGGTTGTCTTATAGGGAGGGGTATGGAGCAGCTGTAGTTCTAGCTCAAGATACTTCACTCAGATGCTTAAAGGAAATAAATCTACTGTCATCCCATTGAATATTTTTATACAGCAGAAATTTTAGTAAGCTTTTTTTAAATTGAGCTTGTCAATACTAAAATGTGCTGCAACAGGAGAAAATGTGTTGGATCACCTACCAGCGCCGACCCGGACTTCAAAATGGCTGTGTAGAAGGGCGCACTCTGCTGTAGTCAACACAAAGTTACTTTTTAGCAGCACTCCTCCGCAGAAGCCCTTCCCTTCTGAGTTCAGCAGCAGGACCTAAGAAAATGCGAGCGAACAACAGATAGCGCTGTTCATGTGAGATTGAGTGTTGGGATTCATGAATTGCTAGAAATACCTGCCAGGGAAACTGGTCATTGCTTTTCTTCCTGGTTCCATGTGTCAGATTATCACTGTCTTGAAGTCTGCCACATGCGCATTGATCTAGAAATGAATTAAAAAAGAAAATCAACACCTCATGCTGTATATTTCAAGACAAATAATGCGTACCCTACTTGCTAAATACAGAAGGGTTTAAATTTACTACTATGTTTTTAGTAGACCTAGTTTATAAGGGGATGAGATTGAATGAGATACCTAGTATGAGCCTGAAAAAATTTAAAGGGCTACTGGTTCAAGCTAATGAATATGGCAGCAGATGTTGCCCACCATCTGGTGCCTGATCAGAATCAACTGAGCCTCATTCCCAAACAGACTGCTCTTTATTGGAGTTACTGTTTACCAGGTAGAAAACCTGGCCCAGTGAGTGATACGTAGGATAATGCAAGTCCTCTCTGTGGACCCATGTTTAAATGTTCAGATCAAAGGTCCCTTCTTTTAACAGTGTTCTGGCATTTGGATGGTGGTCTCTACATTCCTCTTTCTTCTATGCAGTTTGGAAGGTAATACTCTCATTGCTTCAGTCTCAAAGCAGGCTGACCACATCTGGATACTAGATGGAAGTCTGCCCACCACAGCACTGAGCATGTGCTGCCTGTACTTCCATGGTCGCACCTACCTAATGCAATGCACTGTTTTTTGTCCTTCCCGAGCTCATAGCCATCAGCACAGGAGCAATGGTAAGAATTACTTCCTGGGTAGCAGAAGTGGTGACATCCTTCCTTTGCTTGGTGGTGACATTCATTTTTAGCTAAACAGAACAAGTTGGGGAAGAACATTGGGAACTGTTTAGCTGAAGTATTCTTGCATAGCTTGAGTCACCTTTACTTGGCATTCTTTTTTTACTTGCTTTGTGTGGAGGTGGGTAGGGACTCTGCCTTGGTAGTATTTCACACCACATTCTTTAAGAAGAAATTAGAGACAGTTGAGCCTGCAGCGTCCACGGACTCTTTGCGAACTGTGCTCACCCAGCACCTTGCACCAGACTGTCTGTGCCTCTGAGTTTTGGAGGGTGTTAGCTAAGGATCAAACAAGGCCTTCTATATGAACCCATGGAAGAATGCCATGGGTTTTCTCTCTGCTGTCTTACGCAAAACATTAAGCATTTGCAATGGGGGGAACTGTTGTGCATGTTAGGAAGGCAGGTATTGCTTGAGGAAGAAGAAGGCTTAAGCTTTCTGCTTTGCAGCAAAATCAAATGCATAGATCTTATTTCTCACACGTGTGCTAAGAAACTTAGCAGCTGCCAAAGACAAGAAAAAAGAAGGGGGGTATTACTTGTCTTTGTAACATGCTTGGTCAGCTTTCCATAGCTGAGCAAATGCTTCGGCTTCAGCACAAAGCAACAGGAAGAATAGCCATTTAATGGTGGATCTGGCTCACAGGTGGAAAAGTAGTGACAAACCTCACATAAGGCAGCTCCTGCTGAGCAGATCCAATTCCCACCACTAGTCCCAGGTGTGTCATCTGTGCTCCCGCAGAAGCTGGTCACAGTCACACCCTTATACAGAAAATGACCCTGCCTTACCCCAGCCAGGGCATCTCCCACCCCAGGGGACCTCTGAGCCAGCAGAACTACTGATGTAAGGGCTGGAAGGTAGAACCTGGCAGATGTGAAAATGTAGGATCTGGCCCGGAGTGTTTTGTGTGCGGGAAAGCATCCATTTTGCTTTATGCCTTTTACACTTCCACTGAAAACAGTTCTTCTGGAGTCCCTCTGTCATGAGGGATTGCCTTGTGGGTATGTGTGGCCTTGGAGTCACAGGGGTGGCTTCCCAGGCACTCTGGCACTACAACCCTGCTTCTTCAGGCCACATGCAGCCTGGACCTTGGAAGGAGAAACAGCTGGGGAGTGCAGGTGGCAGTGGCAGGGCTGCTTTTGGGACCCACCTTTGGACCCCAGAGAAGGGAGGCTCAGGGGGAGGAGGCAGCCTGCAAAATCTCAGGATGCCATAACATTTTAGTGGGCAGGCAGCATACATCCCCCCTGCTCTGCCAAGAACAGTGAGCTTTAACCTAAAATCTGATAACTGGCCCTAATCTGAGCTGTGTACATTTGCCAGGGAGCCCCTAAGACAGGAGGAGATAGGGCTTCTGAGAAGGGGGGTGATGCCTTACCGAAAGCACAATTCTCTCCCTCGTAGCCCTCGGCACAGGTGCAGATGTACCCACGGATGCTGTCCTCACACACACCATTATGCTGGCAGGGGCTCGATGAGCACCTCCTGCCGCCTGGAGGAACACCACAGGAGAGGGATGAGTTACCACCACATTGTAGACCTTTTACACATTTGTTTCTTGTCTTGTCAACTGCCAATGGACAATGTAATGCCAGCATCCAGAGTTTGCAGGAAGCCCAGTAGTTTTTAGG
Source organism: Psittacus erithacus (assembly GCA_009867235.2). Taxonomy (NCBI): domain Eukaryota; kingdom Metazoa; phylum Chordata; class Aves; order Psittaciformes; family Psittacidae; genus Psittacus; species Psittacus erithacus. The sequence goes on from WYDI02012122.1 coordinate 90,637, forward strand.
GCCTCTTTATCTCACTTAGGTTTAAGTGCTAGGTTTGTATTAGGGAGGTTTTGCTGATAGAGCTGTGCTGCTCTATTGTATCAGCAAAGAAGACTTTCTCAGGTCCCAGGTTGTTTCAGAGTAGCCTTAAGTTCAGGAAATAGCCTATTTACCATGATAACATCTACTCACTTTCAACTTTTATTCACTTTGCAGTCTTAAACTTTTCTCTTGTTTATTACTTTTAAAATCCGTTCATATCAAAACCTTTCCTCCTGCTTTACTACAGACAAATAGTGACTGGATGTTCCTTGTAGAATAAACTGCTAAAAACTCTCTGGAAACCAGCATTGGACTGAATCTTCATAGTGTGACAGTGCTATGAAGAAGAGAAATCAAGAGTCTGTCTTACCATAGTAGGCATCCCAAAACATTTTCTGGGAGGGAAAAAAAGAAAATAAATTAGGTTTTAATTCAAAAATAGTGTAATCTTCCATAAATATTTTGATAAACCAAAAATATTCTATGAGAGAATATATACTGTGGTTTAACATGTACGCAGCTGCACAGCTACAAATTCTGCCCCGCCAACAAAATTTGAATAGGATGGGAGGGGTTTGCATCCTACTTACTGTATTGTTTAAGAAGCTATAAAGGAAAAGCAACTTCACAGGCAAGAGAGGAACAGCTGAATCTTTCAGCAATACAGCTTCCTGGAAAAAACAGCTGGCCATTGTCTCTTTGGTGTGCGGCGGCCTGGGAAGTGACCCCATCCATCCCATCCCATCCTGTCCCATCCCATCCCGTTTGGCCCCCAGCAGGTGCTGCTGGAGGCATAGGGGTCAGCAGAGAGCAGAGCTGTGGGTTACCAGCACCATGCATCCTGCTTTTCCATGGGTGCTGCAGCCAGCTTTGCCGCTTCTTTCCCCAAAGGGACACCTCTCTCCACTCTCTGTACCTCCACCCCATCAACCTTCCTCAAAGCACCGAGACCACCCATGGGCAGTGTCTATGGCTGTCACCTCTGCTTTCCCTGCAAACACAATCTCTGGCCAGGCTCCTGTTAAAGAGCACAACGTCCTTCTCTATGTGGCAGGAGGGCCTCTTGTATGGGGGTATTTGCATCTGCTGATGAAGTGAACCTCTATCTATAGGTTCCACTATTCACAGGTGCCATGTTTCCCTTCATGCCAACACCTCCTTGCCCCTCCTGGGCTCTAAGGGATGCTAAAGCTCTATTTCTTTGCGTGGTCAGGATGAGACAACAGTCATAGATTTTTCAACAGTCCAGGACACATGATTTTTTAGGAGGGGACTTGAAAAATATTAGAGCCAACCTTTGCATTTACATTTTACCATTGAAGACACATGCTTTATACTTGCTGAAGTTAAAGATCTCTCATGGAGACAAACCCAAACAAATGAAGCAGGCAGTGGATCTGTATTTGATAGTAAAGGACCAAGGCAGTAATTTTTATTATGCAGACAGAACAAAGTACTTACAAGCATTTCATCATTTTCAAACACTTCTCTTGCTTCTTCATGTGTACATCTCTCTTCAAGGCATTCCCTTTCCAAGTTGCCTTGGAGGACCTCCTCCAAATGTAGGGAACTGGCACGCCTCTGTCTCTTGATAACTGTGTTTGCATCAACAGCTGATATAAACACTGGAACATTGTATGACAAAATGCTGATGTAAATACTTTGATTTATTTCCTTGTATACTTTTACCTTTCTTTTAAGAGTTAGAGTTTCAGCCTTACTAAACTCACGTATTGAAAAAGCCATACTTTTTTATCCCAAAGTCACCTGGGGATATGTCACCTTTTTACGTTTGGGGTGTGTCTGACTTGTGCCCATGCTGTGAAAGTTTGAAGCCCTTCCCAACACCCTTTCTTCCTGCACCAGACACACAAAGCAGCATTGCTGTGGCACGGCCAGGGAAAGGGGAAAAGTATTTCCATAAAGGCAGAGGCTATTTTGTACAACTGAATGGGGCTTTCAGACTCACCAGTAGAAGTGAGAATGACTTGTATTACTTTATGATGATGGATCCAAACTGCTGCCTTTCAGTCTTAGTTCACGGGTTTGATTTTTTTTTTTGCTGAGAAGCAAAACCATGACGTAGTTGAGTTCTCAATCAAATCTGTCTTAAGGACAATAAGTAATAGCCACCCCTCAGCAATGCTCAAAGTTAAGAGCTTTATCATATACCACCCTTCACACGGAAGACACAATAAACTTTTTTATTTTATTAAAGAGGAGAGATCAAAGACATGGCAGTTATCAGATATTAAAACCCCTCTTTGCAATGATGCCCACAACAAAATCTGCCTGCCAGCCAGGCAGCTGCAGCCATGCTGGACCCTATTGCCTTTGACTCTAAACAGTACATGGCTGTGTGTGTCAGCACGTTTGTTAGTTCTGGGCTTGGAGAGTAAATGCATTGGGGCAGGACTGTTTGGGTTTTGGTTTTGTTTTGTTTGTATTTTATACAGTGTTTGAGGGCCCAGTGCTGCTGGGCACGAAGGTTGAAATGATCAATATTAGAAGTGGAAAAAGTGACAGCAATAATAAAATTATTCTGAAACTGCATGCAGATGCTTTTGAAGGATGCCTGATAAGCAACAGGTTTGCATGTGATATTAAAAAATCAAAAAGGAAAAACTCCATGACTGTGTTTTACATTTTAAAGCCTTCTCTAATATCCCAGCACACATTTCTGCCATGCAGTCATTCCGTCTTATCCAGCATAACTGGCAGAGCACTTCTGCTGCTGCCAGGGGCGTTTTGACCTTCTTAAGCCGTCACCATCTTTTTCCTCCTTGCCCATCTCCTCCTTATTTTTGACAAACCATGGAGGATTAATACAGAAACATAAATTTCTCCAAGCTATAACAAGCATACATCTCAGCCCCTTTCACTGGACTCTTTCATTTTTATTTCAGCAGCAACTAGAAATATAACACAAAATTCTCTTTAATATCTGGGGCACTCTTTAAAAGTGGGAAGAAAAGACAAAATACTAGCCTGGTGTAAAATGAAATCATTGCCTCAGTAACCCACTGCCATTTTTACTTAGCTATATGAAATAAACAAAAGAAATGTAAGGAAAATAAGGAACAGACAGTTTTCAGTGGTGTCAGCCTGTGCTACAAAGTAAACATGATACAAGGTACAAAATTACTGGTGTTTTTAGGGCAGCAGTAGCACAAATCAGAATTAAAGCCGCAATAAAACAAAGGCCATACCTGTCTGCTCTGTCTGAAGGAAAAGGGCAGAGAGAAGAAACAATATTGTCCAAGAGCACCTTGCCATTGTTACCCTCTGAGCCTAATGGCTGCCTGCCTGCATTCCTGCAGGTCTGGGGGAAAAGGCTACATGGGAGATGTTGAAGTTTAAAGTCCAGCTGCTCATGAGAAAACAAAACCTCTCAGGGCAAAGCCTGGCTGCAAGGTCAACACATGGAAAAAAGTAGAAAAACAAATCAAAACCAAACCTGCCCCTAATCTTAGTGCGCTGGCTGAAGGTGGAGCAGGTTTGACAGCTCTGCGGAGAGCTGCTCCAAGAGCTGGGTATTCCTCCCACCCTCGAGCTATCACTTACCATAACACAAAATGGCAAGAGATCAACAGTAAGAATGTACTTTGTACTATATCAAAGTACGAGCTGGATGATGACCGCAGGGATCTATTTGATGGCTTGGATCTTTCATATACTGCTCTGAGAAAAAACACCTACTAAGGCTGAGGTGCACCGGTCAAATCCCATCAGCTTTTGGAGCAGACAAGCAACCAAGTATGGGATTACCCCCCTAGAGATGTATCTGAACAAATATGGCATTTTTCTTCTTCACTGTTAGGTTTGTACTGCTCAGACATGAAGGAAAGCATGGGAAACTCTTCCTGACTTCAGGATCCTGGCCACATATGGACACACAGAGTCTGTGACAGGAGATGTAAGTACAGAAAGGATCAGAGTCTTATACACAGCAGACAGGGCCAGCCTCCTGCCTGGCCAAGGATGAGAAGAAGGTGTAACCCATTGGCATACCTCTGGTTTTGACTGGGATAGAGTTATTTTTTCTTCCTAGTATCTGGTACAGTGTTTTGCCTTCAGTCTGAGAACAATGTTGGTAGCACACATGTTCAAGTTGTTGTTAAGTAGTGCTTGCCCAAAGTCAAGGGCTTTTCAGTCTCATGCTCTGCCAGTGAGGAGGGGCACAGGAAGATGGGAGCAAGCAGAGACAGAACACCTGACAAAACTAGCCAAAGGGGTATTCCATATCACAGCACGTCATGCCCACTATATAAACTGGGGGGAGTTACCCAAAAGGGACCAATTGCTGCTCAGGTCAGGCTGGGTATCAGTCGGTGAGCAATTGTACTGCGCACCACTCTTCTTTATTGGTTTTTTTGTTTTATACCTCTCTCATTATTTCCATTATATTATATTATACCTAATTTTAGTCATTAAACTGTTCTTATCTCAACCCATGTTTTTTACCTTTTTCCTGATTCTCTTCCCCATCCCACTGGAAAGCAAGTATCCGAGTGGTACTTAGTTGCCAGCTGGGGTTAAACCACAGCAGCGTGCAATGACAATGGTGGTGCAGGGTGTTTTTTGGCTCCCAACATAGGAAGGCTCCTGGAAAGAGCAGGAAACCATATCCACAGTCAGAGCACTAACCAGTGAGAGAAAAAGTGGTGTTTTTTTTCAATCCAATTTAGAAACATAGAGACTATTCTGTGTTTTCATGTCATACATTCCCAGCTATTATTTGAGTATGCAGTTCTTTTAACAAAGTACAATTGATCTGGGCATTCACCAGTAAATCCCCAAATAAACCTTCATTTGCCATCAATTACAGCTTTTAAAACCAGCTTCAGTGATTGCTGATGAGGGTGAGAGAAGCAGACTGCATGCCTCACCAAGGCCAGTCTCTGCTAACCCGTGATTGATGTTACAGCTCATATTATGGACCCTAATGCCTTCAGCAAATAATTAACTTCCTCATTAAAACTGCATTGTGAGAGGGTTTTACTGCGCAGTCTCCACAGGGATGTTGTTCCAGAAGTTTACTCCAAGTTAAAACCCTCCTAATATGAAGCTTGATTTTATTCACAACTAGTTCATAGCAGTGCATGTTTATCTTTCCCTCTTTGTTATTTCTGCAGAACTAATTAATAGAGCCTCCCATCGTTTTTGGTTAACTGAGTGTCACACTTTCTTTAGTAAATGAGTTCTCCATGCTCTCCTCAGTCCCATGAGGCCACCAATCCCCATTGTACTTGTCCCAGCCAGGCGTTTCTTGGCACAGAAAAGGGAGACTCTTGCTACTGGTCACATCTGGTGGCTGCAGGGGAGGCTCAGCCAGCACCTTGTGTGCCCTGGCGCTGCTGCAGGGGCTCAGCTTACCCTCTTTGCCTTGCACAGTGGCTGCATTGCTTTTCCATACTCCTTTGGCTGTCCATCCCCATGGGATCACCTGCAAGTGAGGCTCTTGCTGTAGTCCCCCTGTGGTCTGTGCATGCTCACCTTTCCTTTCCCGTGATAACAAATATCACCTGGTCCATATGCAGTACCACAAGTCTGTGTCTCTTCAGCATGAAAAATAAGTCACCACTTGATGTCAGCGCAGAACTTCACAGAAACCAGCATAAAAATGCAGACCTGCAGATTTCTTTATTTATTTTCACAAACCTATCTCAATCAAGGAACACTCGTAGGAATAAGATAATTGTTCAGTGAGGTCAATATTAACAACACAGAGCTTCAGGAGCTGTATTCTCACCAGGTCTTAGTTTACATGGTCATTGTTTTCTCACCGTGTGTTTTTTTTCTTTTAAATTATATTCCTTGACTGAGCAGCTGTGTCCTTGGGAACAGGCCACAGTGTACTCTGTACGTTATGGCACTGACTTTGCTTTTTCTGTATTGATATCAATGCAACAGGCTTTGCATTTTGATTTTCATATTACTACAGAAAATTGCACAAAGAGAGGGTTCTAAAAAAGGGAAGTCCTTTCCTCACATCTTTCTTTATGAAGAGTTAGTGGGATTTTGTTTTCCATTCCTTTAACTACTACAGTGTACACATGGAGATGTGTTTCATTAAGGAGTCTTGCACCCTATTTCCTGTAGGCTGGCTTAAGGATTGCCTTCTGTTTGAAGGGTAAATCCTTCCAGCATGAAGCCTGCATGTGGTGTCAAGTATGAAATCTGCAGTTCCTCAGGATGGAGTAACTGAGTTAGTTGGTCCTACATTAGTAAACGGTTCCCATGGAAGTCTCCTCACCTCAGCAGCGCAGCAAGACAGGGGAAGCAGGTTTGCAGACCAGCTGCCTGGGCAGTGATGAGGATGTGATGGGGACATGCCAATGCCATCCACCTCGTGCTGTGGACACTGGCTGGCCGTCAGCCCTGCTGCAGCATGGGTGACTGAGGGCAACTGTCCCAAGTAATTCCTGTCACATGCTATTTGGAAACACACACCTCAGCTAGTGAAAGGGGACAGCAATTATTTTCCAGAAAACATCATCTCTGCACTAAGCAAAAACTGAAAGCTGACGGCTGGGCTTGCGGCCACATTTCTCCCTGGGGGTGTCCTGCTGAGTGACACATGGCCACAGAAGTTAGTTGTGCATCGTGGACACTGAAGATGCTTCAAAGTGGACTATGGTGCACCTGCCCCCCTTCCCCATGGCAGGAGGTGCAGGCTCACAGGATCAGCTCCAACCTCCCCTTTCCTACACCTTGCCTCTCTGCAGCCTCTTGTCTTTGTGTCACCTCTCGATGGGGAGCTGGGAGCCATGGGGAAGGGAAAGCTCACAGATTGTTGCTGCTGCAGAGCTGGGAGGAGGAGGAGGAACCCATGAGGAGCAGACCCCTCCAGTGTTGCCTTGTACTGTGCTCCCCATCCTGGTCCTGCATGCCTCTTGTCAGACCACAGCTCTGTGAGTGTGGAGGCAGAAGAAAACAGAAGGATTTGCTTTCTCTGATGTGCATAGAGATGTGCAGGTTGGTGGTTAGTGACATGGCAAAGCTTAATCTGCTGGAAGTGAGGTGATATCAGGGGCCCCCAAGCCCCTCTGCTCTGAGCCATCAGTGCTCCAGATGGACATGGTGAGCTTCTTGCCTCTTCCTCCTCTTCTGCCCCATGTAATCTGTGATAAAATCCTCAGAACATTGCCAGTTTCCTCTGTGCTCTCTCCTTGCTCCTGGTTACCCAGAGTCCTGGCTGGCAGGGTGAGGAGGTGGGAGCCAGTATCACCGACAGAATGACTGATGTGCTTTCAGCCCCACTGCAGTCCACCCTGGTCAATGCCTGTCACAGATAGAATCATAGAATGGTTTGGGTCGGAAGGGACCTTAAGGATCATAGAAACATAGCATGGTTAGGGTTGGAAAGGACCTTAAGATCATCAAGTTCCAACCCCCCTGCCATGGGCAGGGACACCTCACACTAAACCA
>WYDI02012124.1:891-15048 GCA_009867235.2 Psittacus erithacus
TCAGGTCCCATGGACTTGTGCACATTCAGGTTCTTAAGATGGTCTCGAACCTGATCCTCTCCTACAGTGGGCCTAGGATCTTCACTTTCAGAGTCCCTGCTTCTGCTTTCCAAGACTTGGGTGGTGTGGTCAGAGCAGTGTGGTCATCCAGTATGGAGCAATATGCCTGAAACACAATGAGCTGCAAACAACAGATTATTTTTTCAAAGGTTGGAAATGCAAACATAGTTATGGTATTCACTGCTAAGAAAACCTCTGATCAAAATTATGTACTAGTCTTATTAAATCTTTTTTTTGTAAAACGTCTCATAATTTAACCTTGCAGTTTGCTAATTCTGCTTAACAAAGGCAGACTTACCTTGAAAAGGACTAACATAATAGTCTTTACCCTTATTTTAGTATTTCAAAAGGATTTTTATTTACTAAAATCAGGTAGCAGCACAAGTATTTGTATGAGTTTGAAAAAGACAAGGTTCTGCTAACAGGAGGAAAATGCAACCTAATCCTTTTGTACTAATTGAAGTGTTAATGGCTTTCAGCAAGATTTTAGAGGTTTGTTACTGGGAAGAATTTCATGCAATTTCCAGAGTACTCCTGTAGTTTCGGTGCAAATAGTACTCTTAAGTGATACCTATTCCTGATTTTTATTCCCCCAACAAAATCTTTTTTTTTTTTTTTTTTTTTTTTTTTTTTTTTTGGTTGTGTTTTTTTTGGGGGTGGGGGACGCAGAGGAGGGTGGAGAGAAAAACACCCAGATGTGGTGAATAAACAGCCATCCAATAAATCATTTTATACTTTTTGGACCATGGTTAATAATTAAATTTTGACCTGCTAGACTTACCTGATTTCAGCTAGCAAGCTGGAAGAATAACTAATGTTAAAAGCCTGTAGACTACTAGCTATACCTAATAGTTATGCCTTAGTAGATGCTGCTTATGGGAAATGTGTCAATTGTTAATGCCTTCACATCTAATTTCTGTTAAGGTTTGACTCATTAAATTGATGTTATCAGTCCTTTCCCCATAACCTTTTAAAGAAAATTTCATTTTTTCCTATGATAATGTTAAGTGAGCACCCATAAAACTGTTTGCAGGACTTGAAGGTCAACAGTAATAAAAAGAAGTCTTTTTGAAGTGTTGTTATACACAGAGAATTGAGAAGCTGTAAAATCTGAGTGTAAATGATTGGGTGTGAACCACTAACCTGATAGCTAAGCCATGAATTATTAGAAAGTTAAGCATCTCCTTTCTTTTACAAATGAGGCCTTTCCAATGACCTACCTCCACAGGTATTGTAAATTGGCAGTCTGGATATTCCCTCCAGCCATCTAACCATTCATTGAATGGATGCTTTTGGAATAAGGTCAAGAATGTTTGGCTTATTGTTCTTAAATGGTACAGTTTGAAATGTTGTTGTGCTGAACCTCTGGTTTCATTTAAAGAGGCCTATTCTGTCCTTCTATTCCCTTCTACAGTATTATTCAAATAGTATATTTTATTTAATTCTGCCTATAACCTGAAATTAGTATTCATGAAAAGAAAGCATTTTTGCATAAGGCTGGGGAAATCATGTTGCAATGATTAATTAATTGCCTGTGGTAAGTATTTCCAATTTTATTGTGTTAAAAATTTGAACAGATGCATCATGTAAAAAAATATTGAAGAATCTTTACTTGGTAGACTGTAAACTGAAGCTTAAAATGCTAATCAAGTAAGTTCTGAAACATTAATTGCTTGTACACCATGTATTTTTAAATAAGTTTAAGAATTTCTTTTCCTTCTGAATAGTAATATTACACAGGAAATTGCAAACTGAACATACGAAGAGTACAAATTAGCAGGAGATAAGAAGATTGCCAGACTTCTGACTAGCCTCCATAATCAGCAGAAAGCTACCCTGCAAAGCATTTTACAGCTTTGCATAATCCATTCTAGGACAGCCTAAAAATTGTACTAGCACTCTGGGTGGATTGCAGGTTGTCTCAGAGTAGCCAGAATGTGTTTTAATTGAATTGGCATATATTCTTTATGTGTATAAAGACTATATACACCTTACTGTTCCTTTATTCCTGTATTTCCTTCCCTTATTCATATACATCCTGTACTTTCCCCTTATTCCCAATGAATTAGAAAGTACTTATGATAATCATAAAATACTAAAGCTTATATTAAATATTAAAAAAAATTTGAAGTTGAAGTCTCTTCAGAGCTATCAATGGAGTATTTGTGTGCAGGTCAGACACAAGAAATACTTTTTTGATATTTAAAACAGAACTTGGAGCTGGGCAGCCACAAGGATAGGCCATAAGATCTCACTGCCTTAATTTTGGAGGCTCATCTTTGTTAAATAAAAATATTCTGCTTCTGCCCCTCCCTCAGTTTAAGATATCTATAATATATAATATACTTCTGGTTTTTTCTGTATAGCAGGCACAACACTGCAGAATTGATATTAGTCCTAAAATCTTCACTGGAGCAATTATATGGATATGGCACTAAAGGTTTAGTATTCCTCTTTGAGCTGTGGAATTAAACCCTACAGAATGCTTAAGCCACGTCAACAATAAATTATAATTAAATATTTGATTACACATTTTTATTACTTCATCTGTAAATACAAAAGCTACATTCAGTTGGGATATACATTCAATTATACCATTTCTGCAGTGGCATAGGATTTTACTTGTCTTTAGCCTATCTTTGTCTCTGTTCTAGTGTCTGATGGTGGGTTATAATTAGAAAGCATTTTTACAATGCCATTTACAGGGTAAGTTGCATTTTAAAGGCTTCTTAGATTAAACCAAACAAAGCAAATATTACAAACCATGAAAAGAAATGCAAGAACACAGTTCAGAATGTGCAATCTTTTAAAAATATGAAGCATAGTTTATGGCATCTCAGAAACCTCTTGATATCATTTGGCAAATAGCCTGAAAGGAAAGTTGTTTAACCTGTAGGAAAGTAATTCTAAAGATTTCACTTTCACGTAAGGTAACGAAACATTTCAAGCAAGCCTGAGGGCCATACATGCTATGATCTAGCCTGATGGTAAATAGCGTTACAATGCTGATGTTCCTCTTACATCTGAAGATGACTTGCAAAGGGTAGAATGTTATATCTCTTTACAACCAATTTAATAGCTTTTTTTTTTTTACTGCATATTTGGAAACATAGGAATTATTGAACAATTTCAGGGAAGTGAAAATTGCACGGGAATTTTGTCAAAACAAATTCCCCTTCAGATCACTAGGCATGTTAAATGACAACTGTCAGCTTGTTTTGCTCACACTAGAATGCTATTGAGCTTGTGAATCAAGTACATATGTAAAGCAGTTCTTTAAACACAGTTAGGAATATTATTGTGGGTATTTCACTTACTTACCGTGTTTACAATTGTGTACCATTTCCCATTGTTAATGCTAATTTAATTGGTCTCTCTCCATGGGAAGAAAGCAGTGAAAATACCTTTCTACACAGGTGAAAAGTTGTCGAAGTGTTAAGTTCCATAAACCCTCACTGCAGCTGTCTGGGATTAGATGCAAGGAACTCAGGAGGAAGCTAATGACTATAACAACCACTGATTAGAATAAATTCCAGCTGTAAACCAGTAGTCCTGTTACTAGGAGCAGAAGAGATTGGTTCCCCTATGCATACTCCTTTTTACTGCCACAGAAATGCAGCATGTGCTTTCTGGAGATTGATTTCCTTTTCCTCTCAACATCAAGCTGAGGCAGGGAAGCTTAAGAAAAATAAAGTAAAACCATTATTGAAAGGAAAATACTTTGAGAAACCTGTGTAACTTGGGCCCTTAATCACTGTTCTTGACAACAGCAATTAAGCTTCAGTGGTACACTGTACAACACAATAAGTATTTGCTTGGCTCAACAAAATGAAGTTAGTGAATCCTGAGGAAAGAAAGATATAGCACTGACCCCATGTTCTCAGGAACATTTATTCTCCCCCCAGCCAGAAGCTGAAAAATGAACTTGGAGTGATACAGCATTTTGACCCAACTGTCCACTATCAAGAAGGGAGCTGAGGTATCAGAAATGGGAGAGAGTCTTAGACCAAGCACCGGAAATGACCTGTTGACTCAGTTGAAGTCCTTACTCATAAAGTGCTTCTGGATCCAGCAAGTCATTACTCTTCACTTCAGAGGATATTGGAGTAGTGTTAGTTAGAAGTATATTCTCCAATTTCAAGAGCTTTCTCAGTAACTGATATGTGAATATTAGCTATGAAACCTCCTAATTCCATGGATACCCTAAGAAAATTAGGAAATCCCTGCAGTAGGTGACTCGGAAGGCTTCTGCACAGTAGACTGAGTAACAGAATGTGTGGTAAACATCTGTATCTATTGCATTTGTCAAAAAACACCCAGATTCTTTTTGTTCTTTTAAAGCCTGCATACGTTAGATTCAGTTGTCATCCACATAGATAAACTAACATCTCGGTAGGTGAAAAGACAGAAGAGTTTGGCCCTCTGGCCATCAGGTAGTTTGCTGTGTGACAGGAGATAGAAAAAACCTAGACAGAGAAATATTTTGAAACAGAGAAAACAAGCTAGACTACCTTGGCTGTTCTAATATTAGAATTAAAATATAGCTGTTTGCAGCTCCATAAAAAGCAGGTTTCAGACTTATGTTTGAAAACTGTTTAGTAATTCAGATGTGTCAGTACAGTTGTAGAAGTTCCATTTCACAGTTGAAGGCGATATAATCAGTGCACACTGTCTGCAATTCATGCTGAGAATACCAAATTCTGCCTTTTTATTTTAATGAAATTTATTTTAATTCATTTCCTAAGAAGCAGTGCCAGACTAAAATGGCAAAGGTAAGGAGGCCAGCTAGAATTGTAATTGTCGTGCAGAGACTGCTTTGCAGCTTCAGTTTCCATAGCATTAAGGTCAACCTTGCCTCTTACTGAAAAATCAGGCTTATTTTACCTTCACTGAGAACATGTGCCTCATTTCAGCATGCAGGGGTAAAGTGCTGGTTTCAGTCATGGCCTCAAACTGAATTAGCTGAAAACCAGTTTCTTAGTCCTTCTAAGTATATCAGTGCTAGACATGCTTGAGAGGAATTTCTTTCTCCTATTTCATACCACCTATGCCCTAGAAAGTTTCTAGTCTGCCACTGTTTATTGAAGTTCTTCGTTTACACTCCACTCCTGCAGTACAAATTCTACATTTACACATGGCACTGGTGGGAGAGAACCACAGCTGCTGCCTTTAGTGATGCCCCACTGAGAACCATTCCCCCAGAGCTTCTGGTCTGGCAGTTTCCCCACAGCTGCTGTAGCTGCCATACATCAGCCATCCATACCTCCCTTTCTAGGCTCATGCCCTGTCTCACCACTGCCCTTTGTCTCTCAGAGGACACACAAATGGCTTCCTGTGACACGCACTGTTGCTACGCAGTATCTGGCATGGAGTGGAATTTTCTTGCAGGTAAGTAACATCTATGAATATTCAACTACTAGAATTTATAAAAGGGGATCACTGCAGTGATACCACTTAAGGCAGTTTCAGGGCCTGGATACTAAATGAAGATTCATAGATGTGGATGGAAAAACTCCATCACACTGTCCGGTTAAGAAAAGGGTTCTCGTCTCCATATGCTTTAGGAAAAGGGGAGTCATGAGTTTCAAATCGTGCTTGTTACATGCTTTGCTCTTCTTTATCTTCAGCTACACTGTAGTGACTTGTGTGTAGGGTCTACTGCACTGTAAACAGACTGCAAGTATTACTTAATATGGAGAACATTTCCAATGAGTTATGGACAGAGGCCACTGAAGATGAGAACAGTTATTTCCTTGAGACACTAATTTGCTTTGTTCTCAGCAAGAGATAACTTTAAGACAAATGAGGTGTCTATAATTCTTTCTTGCATTGCCATTCAAAAATACATTTTTTGTAGGACTTTGACTTGTTTCAGTTTTAGTCTTGTTTCTGTAGTGTGCTCACCTGTTCCTGACCTGATCATATGAGCAATTTAGCTGCTCGTGGGCAGTTCTTTTTGCAGCCTGTGCAGAACACCACAGTCTTGTGACTAGATTGCTACTTTGATCCAGTTTAAAATAAGTTTTGTTTTTACTGCAATCTCAATATAGAAACATCTATAGTTTGCAATAAGTAAAGCTAACTAAATCAGAGGCGACACTAGTTGACTTGGTGCTCTGAGATTCTTAGAACTGGCTCCAAAGCAAGAGCTGTCACCTAGTATGTTAAAGGGATTGCAGTGGGTGTACAGATCATATTGAGAAAGTCTTACAAGTCTGCTAATTTTTCTAATAGTGAGAAGGTGCAAGTAATCACTGGGGGCGTTTTGCCTTCTCCAATTTTGCCGTTTGAAACTTCACTTTGAGTATACTATTTACTTCAAAGCTTTCTGTTAAGACTAATTCTGCAAGGTATCAGTAAGTAAAAAGAGCTTCACATACTGCTTTCTTTCCACATCTTCTGTGACTAACGTGCATCTCTGCTTTGTATCTCAGAATCTAGAATCAGTGTTTCAGAGAGAGCTTAGATTTGCCACATGGTGCCGTTGCAATAATCCATAGATAAAACAGACTCCTGGATTTGTCACAAACTGAAGGTTTGAGGTTTTCCTTGTGATATCAGAAATTCTGCAGGAATATCTATGAGGTTTTATGTTAGTGGCAGGATATTTTTGTTAAATTCAGATGCCTAGGAAATTACATGACTATATAGCTCCTCTAATTCTCTAGCTCCATGCTAGCTTTATTGCTCTAAGTGTGCACCCAAGGCTTGGGAAACTGGTTATGTCAAAACGATCACTGGTTGGCTGACATGCCTTTGTTATATGCATACTGTAAAACAAGAGTTGTGGAGTGCATTTTGGAAGTCTGTGTCTAAGCTCAGTTCACCTCAATTAAATAACTGCACATGTCAAGCTTATCATAAGAATACAACAATGAAACACAGAGAAACATGCATACTGAAAAGACGTTGTTCCTTCTATCCAAATCACACACAGCAGATCACAATTGTCAAGCCTGTCTAGAATTAGACATTTTCTTTGGCTATTTTTGATACAGTTCATATAATCTCTGCTTACTTAGTTAGAATCCAGTATTTAAACAAAAATACATGATTTTATGTAGCACAAGTATTTAGCGGGAAGAATTATTGAGCTTTTATTGTGGTCTTCTTTTTCCTGGCATATAGAATCGATTGTTTAAAAAACAGTCTTGTAGATGGATCTAGATAGATTGGAGCATTGGTCTGTGAATAATGGGATGAAATATAACAAGTCAAAATGCCAGATTCTGCACCTGGGGTGGAATAACACTGGACAAAGTGTAAACTGGGAGAGGAGTGGCTGCAGAGCAGCCCTGCAAAAAAAAATCTGGGAGTGCTGGTAAACCTCAGGCTCAGCGTGAGTCAGTGGGATGCCTGGGCAGCCCCAAGAGCAAACCGCATCCTGGAGTACATCAAATGCAGCATGACCAGCCAGTCAAACGAGGCAGTTACGCTGCTGCGTTCAGCCTTGGTGCAGCCTCATCTGGAGCACTTAAGCTGTGGGCCTCACAGTTTAAGAGGTGTGTGAATGTCCTTGTGTGTGTCCAGAGGAGGGCAGCCAAGCTGGTGAACAGACTGGAAGGAACATCCAGTGAGGAGCAGCTAAGAACTTTGGGCTGACGAGCAACCTCATTGCTCTCTACAGCTGCCTGCAGAGAAATACTGAACTCTTCTCCATGGTATTCAGTGATAACATATGTGGAAATGATTCAAAGCTCTACCGGGGGAGGTTTAGACTGGACATTAGGAAGCATTTATTTACTAAGAAGGTTGTCAAACACTGAAACAGGCTTCCTAGAATGTGGTTGGTGCCCAAGACTGTGGTTGGTGCCCAAGACTGTCAGCATTTAAGAGGCATTTGGACAAGTTCCTTAACATGTTTTAACTTGGTCAGCCATGAACTGATCAGGCTGTTGGACTGGATGATCATTGTAGGTCCTTTCCAACTGAAATATAGTCTGTTCTATGCTAAACCCAATATCTGGATTAACAATGTTAGGTACTTAATGGCATGCTGCTGGTAAGAACCAAAAAACTAGTGAGTGATTTAGAACAAGCAAACCAAAATAACAACACTACCTCCCCGCCCCCCCAAACATTAACAGTAGTGCATTATCCTTTAGTGTCATGTGTGACTGGCAAGTTAACACAATTATTTTCCTTTAGTTTCAGTAAGAACAGGTCAGATTTTCAATGCACATTAAAGAAATGCCTAAGTTGAAAATTTAAGAGCTCCTTTTTACTGCATAGTGATCAAAGCATGGCAAGAAGAAGAAGTTGAATACTAATTTCAAAATCCAGGATTAATTCTCCATCAGGTTGACAGAAGGGAGCCTACAATAGAATACATTTATGCTAAATATAGAACCATTTCTTTATCTGTTCCTTTCAGAGTGCTAGTTGTTACTTTGAATTCATGGTTCCTTAACATGAACATTTTAAAAGTCTCTGTCTGAATCTGGTTTAAATATCTACAAACGCATCCTTTGTACCAAATAAATCTGACTGTGTGTTTTTCCATCTTCCCTACAGTAATTGCTTAGAAATGATTGTCATATAAGGATTTGGCTATGGCAAACAGGAAACATCAAAGCACTACTGCCAGCATGCTGGATCACAGAACGAGAGCTTGCCCTACTTCATCTCACAACAGGGAACCTGGAAATGAAGAAAGTGACCTTCCTATTGAAGATTATGCAGTAAAAGAGGCAGAACTAGCAACTGCCAGAGCAGGTAGTCCTCCACCTGTAGAGCATGAGTGCAATGATCATAGTGCAGATGGTGATTCCAGCTCTGACTACGTGAATAACACTTCTGAGGAGGAGGACTATGATGAAGGCTTGCCAGAAGAAGAGGAGGGGATCACATACTACATTAGATACTGTCCAGAGGATGACAGCTACCTAGAAGGAATGGATTGCAATGGGGAAGAGTATGCTCCCCATGAGGAACACCATGTTGAAACCGATGAATGTCAGGAAGCTGTAGAAGAATGGACTGAAGGTAAAATTCAGCGCCAAGATGAAAATGAGGTGACAGACAGGCAAGAGTGGCAGGAGGGTCAAGATAATGGCGTTCAGATTTTGGAAGATGAAACATCATCTTTGGAGATTCAAGATCAAGAAGAAAACATACAGTATTGTCAAAGTGAAGGTGGCTATCAGGACTATTACCCAGCAGAGGCTAATGGAAACTCACAGGGAATATCACCATACCATTCTAGAAAAGAGGATGCAGAGCTGGAAGAGCAGGAAGAGGACATTGACCAGATTGTAGCAGAAATCAAAATGAGTATGAGCATGAGCAGTATTAACAGTACAACAGAAATGAGTCCAGAGCACACTGGGACTGAAAACATGGCACATGATTATAAAGAGACTTGTTCAAAGGGAGAAGCTGTTCACAGTGCTAACAGGCATGAGGGAAGGCCAAAATCACTGAATATCCCATCTGCTTCTAAGCACAGTGGAGATACGCCTCGAGGTTTTAAAGCAAAGTCAAGAACCCCAGAGGACAGGCAGAAGTGGCCGCAAGAACAGGTATGAGGTTCTCTGTTTAAGCAGACTGTCAGAGGCATTATGCGAATGTTGTGAGTTATTCTAAATGGAATTAAGGAGTAATATTTTTACTTTTTTTACTCTGTATTGCAGTCACAGCAACGCAATCATATGTTCAGAAAAAGGTGTTTAATGTAGTCAGTTTAGGTGGAGAACTGGGAAAAGGGCTTTGCCCAGAGAACAGACAATTCCAAGTAAAACAACGTATTCCAGATGCAAGGGGCAGAACTAGTTTACTTATGCTTTTATTCTGTAGTGACACCCTAGATAAACTTAAAACTGGGGTCAGTGTTGAAATAGTCAAGGGTAGGGGTTTTTCTCATTACGGGTTCCTGTTCCATTGCCTTAGTGGGCTTTAATTTCTTTCTGTTTTCAGTAGAACATATGTCAAGGCTAGATACTGCGTATGTTAAAAACACCTGCAACAAGTGCCTGCATATTGCTGTGGTTTTGTACTGGCTGATCATATCTTGACCTTGGCAAGAAGGAAGAAATACTTGTTAAATTTGAGAGGTGTAAGTTTCCTGTTTCAGCTTTATCAAATCTATAAATATTGTGATTTTCTATAGTTGAGTGTCCCACTGTTAAACAGTTTAATCTAAATGATTCCATTAAGAACAGACATTAAAATATGTCAATTCCTCTGAAAAACAGTAAAAGGAAATCAAATGTTGAAGTACACGCTGTTGAAACAGCCAGACCTTTATTGTAACTGTGAACAACAAAATAATCTTAAGGGGATATGTTCAGATTTCTCATATCTACAGCAAGTTTTTAATACTAATTTCTATATTGTATTTCCAGAAGTACAATTAGAACCAAGTTGTGTAGCTTAAAATATTCAGTGCCTTACTGCCAACATGGAAGGTCTAGTTTGTGTAAGTTTGATGATCTTGAAAGGCTTGAATAGTTGGTACATATAGGCTAGGAACAGAGAAATGTAGTTAGCATGGTTTAGACTAATGATGGTCTTCCTGGGACAGTACACCGACATAAAGGTGTGAAGTAGCATTTCTTCTGGAGATACAGAGGCTCTGAAGTGGAGATATGAAGAGATTTTCCTTCCCTTCTCCCCCCCACCCTCCAGAGATATAAAAGAAAGGTTAAAAAGCAAGTTAAGTAATCTTTGGCAAGCATTACTTGAATTTGACTGGTCTTGCTGTGTTCTGTTCACCCACTGCAGGTTGCTTATCATCCTTCACTTTATATAAAAATCAGGCTCATTGTGAGGGGGTCAGAACAGGAACACAGTATGCATTTCTGCCAAAGTGAATTTTGTACAGGTCCTACACATCCTTAACACGAGGTGTGGATGGACCTTCTTTAGCACAGAGATTGGACCTTGAAGAATTTAAATAAAGCACAGAGGATTTTCTTCTGGGACATGCAGTTCTTTTAATATCTACTATAAAATACCTAAGGGATGGATGCACTTAGGGTACTGTCTAAATGAACCTAAGTGAAACTTAGGTTCATTTACTTACCTTACTGTCTAAGTGAAACTTAGGTTCATTTACTTACCTTACTGTCTAAGTGAAACTGAGAGTCATTATTTTAAATACAATAAAGGTCTTGCATAGTGAAAGGAGAAAAACCGAAGGCCATTGTCAGTAGACTTGCCAAGCATTATTTGCAGGTAATGTGCCTGGGAGATCCTTGTTTTTTTAATCTTGGTAGAAGACTGCAGTTATTGTAAGTGTGTATCACACAGTACAAACTATCATGGTGACAGCAATGACACAGAAGCATGCATATTGAATATGGAACAATTTTTGCCCCAGTTCTCTAAGTAAATGTAGATTGAAATGCTTTGAAGTTAAACCAAGACACTATTTGTGTGTGTCAGTTTCTGTGAACAATAAGCAAACAGGAATGTGCAGTTAGTGGGTTTGTGCACATATTGTGCTGTCCTTAGGTTTTTTTCTTACTCCTGCTCCTCTCCTCCTTTCCTACCTCCCATAGGTGGTAATACTGCTGCATAAGATTTCAGGTTAGTTAACAGTAATTGATACACAATACATTTTTACATACCTGTAAAAATACATAGTTATTAATTATTAGCCCATGATAAATGCTAGTAATCATCTTGTGTGCCAAATGTTAAATAGCCAGTAGACAAACACTATTTTAAAGGCTCTGGTTGCTAGGTTTGCTTTCAGCAATTAATTACCAGAGAACAGTAGTCACTTCTAAGAAAGACCTGACAATCTACAGAGAATGGAAAACAAAGCAAACCTTGCTTTCAGTGTGGGTCAGTCCCCAGTCTTAAATATACATGCTCGCCCTTAAAAACTTCAGGGCTATTTGAGCATGCCTGTATGAGCCTTTACTTGTAAATACCTCTAGGGAAGTGCAGAAGATCTGCAGTAGTCAAGCCTGAGGGAGACCTGGAATATGTTTAAAGTGTATATTTACTCTAACTCACTGCTTAGCACAACTTTTATTTCTTGCAGGTTTTCCATGCTGGTATTATTTAAGAAAGATTTTACATCTAGGAAGTTGAAATGGAATATTTGGGCATTTTATGACACAACTCAAAATTAACAACTTCCTCGAGCCAGGAGTTTCCCCCACCCCCATTTGACATCTTAGTCATCTCAGACTGAGCCAATTGTTAATTTATCTGACACATGAAATTAGCAAAAAATGTCTTCATTTTATGTTTCAGCTTCATGCAGAGAAGTCAAATACGGTCAGGCAACCTACTGATGCAATTCCACTGAATTGTCACTGTTTTTATTGCAAAATAAACATGAATTAAATGACTTAGGTACATATTTGGGTAGAGTAAGGAGGAAAAGGAACTGAATGGCTCATTCAACCAATGATAGCATGCAGTATGACCAGAAATTTAAAATTGATGTGGTGTTCCTGTGCCAGAGTAGTTACTGTTGACGTGAAGTCTTTCTTCTTTTTGGAATGCTGTTACATTTTCACAGCTTTATCTAGAACATTGTTGGTTTAACACACTAACAATCAACTTGGGAACAAGTTTACTGGGTGAAAAGTGTGAGTACTTTCCTGTTGCAGATGAGTGTTTGTACTGCTCAAAATGGAAACAAGGGTTTGGTCTAAGCCAAGCTTGAACCATGAAAAGCTTGTCTCCAGATCTCTTCACTGCAATGTATCCTGTCCTGCCTCCTTTCCACACAAAGCAGTATGATGTCAGGCAGTCCCAGGCTCATCTCACAGCTCCCTGACAGCATTTGGAACTGTAGTTTCTCCTACTGCGTCCATAAAATACCTACAGAGAATGATGGCATTGCCTATTATTTTACTGAATTAATGCTAACTCTTAGAGACAGGTAGCATAATTAAAAGAATGGTAGAAGCAGTTAAAAAAAAGAAAGCAAAATGTTGGACAGCAGCTGATACAATACCAATGGAAGATGGCTTTTCACTACTGGAACAGATAATTAAGTAGTTAAACCTCATATGTGGTAGTTTACTCTTTTCATCCCAGCTGAAGTCATGCTTTTGTGAAATACTGGCATTGGCATGGCCTGAGTGCTACTTTTGATGAATAGGGACTAAAGACAACTACAGGACTCAACAACTGAGCACTGAGCATCTAATCAGTCCTTTGTTCTTCATGTCTCATCTACTTAGATTTCAGACTGCAGACTCCCAAGTATGCATATTGTCTCCTACCCTATTGAAACAGATCTATTTACCAGCAATAAAAGAGAGTTTAACAGCATCAACACCCTACCTTCACTTATACCCTTTAGAAGAAAGAGGGATTTGCCATTATCACCATTAATAAGGACTTTAGAGGGAAGTCTGCTTTTTAATGCTACTGCCTGTGACACATGAATCCTATTGCTCTCATTTTTCAATTCAGTTCTTAGTTTATCATTTGAGAACCTTACCAAATAAGCTCATACAAACTTCCCTGGTGGGTACCCCACAAGCTTGTGCGGTATTAGTGTCGTTTCACAGCTTTCATATAGGCACTTTTCCCCTTACACTTTTCGATGTGGACACTCAGAGACAGATAAAATGCCACTAACAAATTTGTGAAAGAAAATTTTACAGTCTTTTTATCTCTGTTCACCAACAACTTTGCACACATCAGTGCAGCCACTGTGTTTTCTTTACCTGTATTTGTAGAGCTCAGTATTGGCAAAAATATTTGAGGTTTACACCCTTCTCGTGGCACAGGCACAGTGTGCTTCTGCTGTTAAGAGCCCAAATCCAGGAATCTTTTGTCCCCAAAAGATCTCAGCCTTAGGACAGTCTGAAGCCACCAAGGTGATAGCCATTTAAAAAAAAGGTATGTCTTAGGAATGTCTTACTGGAATTCAGTCTGAGTATTATGGGATGCATTTGATGAAATTTGTGGAAAACACAAGAGTGTGAAGAAAGAGTGTTATTCTCCCATGTGTTCTAAGCATCTGCGGGGCAGTGTCGTGGTTTAAGGCCTGTCATGCAGCCCACTCACTCACACCCCTCCCCCCCCCTTTCCTCCCTCAGCTCCTGGAGGGATGGGGAAGAGAATCAAAAGAATACAACTCCCACAGGTTGAGATAAAAACAGTCTATTAACTAAGGTATAA
>WYDI02012125.1:0-17582 GCA_009867235.2 Psittacus erithacus
AAACTGCGCAATAAATGAGCAAGCTCCATCACTCATATTGAGTTAGTGTCTTGACTCCGGCCGGTCTCCTACATCTGAGTCCCTACACACTATGTATAAAATTGTGTCACACAAATGTTTGTCCACAAAATGCTACCCTGAGATTACTTTGATTTATGCTTAGAAATAAGGATCAAAAAGAAACAACAAAGTAAGTGTGCAAAGCTATCATTTGAAACTGGTGTTCTGCATTTCCTTCTCTCTCCATAGAGAGACCTGAGGAAATTAGCTCCTTAGGCATCTGAAACATGGTGATATGAAAACCCTTGTTGGGCCCAGGGTGGGAATTTCTGTCTTCTGTCAGGGACAACTAAAAAAGTGGAAGCAAGTCAGTAAGCTCCTTTCACACTCAATGAAATAAACACCTAAAGAAAGTGATCTATCTTATGCTACAAAATCTTATCCTAAATTAACTCTGATGAATCACCCTCTGGAAGTGACTGTTTCACTGGTTAATGCAGTGAGATAAGTCCCACTCTTGAGTCTACCTAAATACCCTGTTTGACTTCAACTAATTGTAGATAAATGTCTGAAACCTCCATTATCTGAGCACTCCCCAGACATCATAGTTGAGTATTACATATTTGTGCCTGTATATATGTCAGTTTGATCTAGACAGTTAGGTTCCACTTAAGAAAATCTAAGAATCAAGGGAAACTGTGCCTAAATCCTCTGATGCTCCACAGAAAGACCGCTGATGGCCAAGAAGGTTTGTCCATCTCCATTTTTCTAGAATGTCTTACTCAGTTGAGGTGCCTTATTTCATGATCTGTCTGTGCCAAAGCTGGCTGTGACCTCAGATATATCTCTTGGGTGCATTTAGATATGAGTGAATTGCAAAGGTCACCAAGGTTTATATGGGAAGCACACGAGAATCCAGAGCATCTGAGACCCCATGTCACATCTTATCCTGAAACTCTTCTTCCTTACCTGTCACTCAGAGGGACAAAACAGATCATTCCTGCAGAGGTCAGTGATGTTCAAAAAGGTATTTCATTTATATGAAGAGCTGAATTAAAATACCATCCCAAAGATCCTGCACAGCATCTTGTGGTTGAAATTCTTAACTATAGGGAGAACACACTCCCTTTGTTATCTAGGATAAGAAGTATTTTCTATTACATGGCAAATTACATGAGCTGATCTATGCAGCCCAGCAATGAAGAAGCACTTCTTACACTAAGAAAATTTGATTATAAATCAGAGGAGTGTTTTCTGCCTGTCCCTCTTGGTACAATAATTTTCCTGCTGTCAGCCTTTCCTTCAAGAACTGAGCTCTGAGCTGCCCTAGAGAAAAGGCTTATACCAATACTAATGAGAAGAGTAAGAATGTTTGGGAATAACTGGGGAATAATTCCTCTTTGTTTTGTTAGCTTGTGAAATAATGACAATAAAGATAATGCTAATGAGGTACACATCTTCCAAACATTAGTCCTATTTGACCTTGGCTAATGAAGACCAAGACAAGGCTCTTGAAAGCTGAGATACAGAGATTGTTGTGAGATAATGACCACCCCAGTAGGTTAACTGAAGTGGTCACACACCACGGTGCAAATAAAATGTGTGAGACAGATATTTTTTTTTAAGGTAAGTTGTGTCTCATGCAATATCAGAGACAAAAAATGAAAGCACTCAGACCAATCTATCTACACATCACTGTAAAGCTCAAAATTCTACTGTTAAGAGGTGTAAAACATTCATTTCTCTTCTTCAGGATTAACAAGCCATTTGGAACTGAAATTACTTTAGCTATCTAGGTACTATATTGACAAAACAATGGGAAGATCACAGAATCACAGACTTGTAGAATACCAGGCTGGAAAGGACCTCAAGGATCATCCTGCTGAACCATTATTGGAACAGTCCCAGTCTAGACAAGATGGCCCAGCACACAGCTGAATCTTAATGTGTCCAGTGTTGGAGAATCCAGCTCTTCCCTAGGGAGATTATTCCAATGGCTGGTTGTTCTCATTGTGAAAAATTTTCTTCTTTGTCAGCCAGCTCCCCATCCACCACACAGACTAATTTTCTAGGCTGCAACACATCAGTTTTTCTAGCAGAAGACTGTGAGAAATCATATCAAAAGCCTTGCAGAAATCCAGATAGACAATGTTCACTGATTGCTCCATATCAACCGAGCAGGTTACTCTGCTTTAGAAGGTGATTGTGTTTATGAAGCGTGATTTGCCCCATGAATCCATGCTGGCTTTTCCCAATAATGTGTTTGATTTGACTTATGATAGCCCCCAGGAGGATTCGTCCCATAACTTTCATATAACTTTCCATAACTGTCCCCAGACCGAAGTAATACTGATAGGCCTATAATTTCCTGGATCCTCCTTCAAGTCACTGTTGTAGATGGGGCTGATATTAGCCTTCTTCCAGTCTTCTGGGACATCTTCTGATCTCCATGATTTCTCACAGATTACGGAGAATGGCCTTGCAACATCAGCCAGGTCTCTTGAAACCCTTAGATGTCCGAGTTGGGTCTGTTGTAATTCAAGGCCTGATATTGCATGTGATTGTCACTGAAGTGAGAGATGGGAGCAGCAAAGTGGGTTCATCAAATTTCTCTAAATTTTGTGGATTTTACTGTTTGCACAAGTGGTTTTAGCATATACTGTTAGGATTTTCTCCAGCAGCAAAACATGGGCTTTAGCCTATTTTACAGAACCTTAATCTTTGTTTCTTTTCTCAGCAGAGAAAATTATCTAAGTAAAAGGGCAATAATTAGAAATCAAGTTCAAGGAGAGCTAAGTAGTATGTCTTAGTCAAAACTTTTTTCCCTCAAAGTCCTCGCTGTGGCTTTTAGCTGATTCTTTGTCAATTTGAGGGCTTGCTAGAGAATCATTTAATAGTATGAAATTGTAGAATAAGGAAGACAGAAATGCCAGTTGATTTACAATTGTATATCAAGGGTAGTGGTTTCAAGATGACATTCTATTGTATTTTTCCCTTAGTAATTTTAGCCCCTGCTAAAGAATTATGCATATTCTTTATGAATGATTAATTTCACAAAAGGATATACTACAAAAGAGTTCTAATCCTTTGCGTACTGTTCATTACATATCTTAGTGTTAAAAGGCAGAATTAAAGAAGTGAAGAGAATCTTCCAATTATTGCTTAATCATGACACAATTTGAAGAATGAGTCTTGTGAGAGGAAATATTTTAAATCAATGTGACACTTGAAAATTGCTTTAAGTTACTTCATGTATTTTGATGTATGAAATTCTTCTTGAGGCACAACAGATGAAAAGAAATATTAGATTAAAAAAATTCAAGGAGCTTATTGTTTCATTAAATATTTACTGGCTATTCAAACTTTAGTGGATTTACTCTGCAACTGAACGAGAGACCTTAGGGTTTACATCTGTAAATCTTTGTGCTGGGTGCTACCAAAAATTATAAAACCCAAGGCAAATATTTACCATGGTTGTAAGTTGATTAATAAATGAATTTAGAGTGCACATGTTCTCCTGTAAGTTTTAATAGTTGAAATAATAAAAAATAGACCTGTTAGATAAAAATTAATAGCCAAATGCTTGAGCTCTACAGAAATTATGTATGCACTGTATTGGTATTATAAAAATATGATAAATTCACATATGTGATCTGTCACTGGCTCTTCTTTGTTGGAAAAAGAAGAAGAAAGAAAACAGGAAAGGAGAGAACTGTTTTGCTTGAGGCACAGTTTTTCATATGGGGCTATCCTGAACTGGACAAAAGTCTTAAATTTTTGATTCAGAATGTACTTTTCAACTGTAGTCAAAGAAAAAGCATTTACTTTCTTTAAAAAATTCTTGCACCTAATTCTTTTTTTTTATATTCATAGTACAAGGACTAAAATCACCTTCCAGATCAAACAGCAAAAGGTGTTTGGGCTGAAAATGCTCTTCATGTATATTATTAGTCATATTATGTGCATAATATTGCACACATTATAAATGCACGCAGGCACACACTTGTGTGACCATGTGCTGTTACTGTGCTGTTAGGAGATATGTAATTTGATTAACTGCAGAAAATCAACTGGACCATATTAGGGTCTAAATCAGGATTTCCCCATATGTCTGTCAATTGGAGGAATGTTGCTTTTATTTTAATAAGTGTGGTTTTATATAATGTTCTGTTCTTTTCTTCATTTTCATTATTGCTGTTTTGTCTCAAACTCTGGAAGTCATATGCCATGGAAAAGTCACACTGCTTTACTCACAAATCATAATAAAATTACCACAGTAGGCTATAACTTACCTTATTTTGTCAGTTTTCTGTCTTCCATCACTTCTGTTTTCTCCCTCTATTGCTAGACACATTAATATGAACCACTTTAATGTGGAGTACAGTATAAATATTTGAGATTATCTCTAGTTATATCAGCATTTCTTATTTCAGTTGTTGGAGAAATCTTTGATATTTTCTTGAAGCAACTGCTCTTTATTGAAAAATAGCTATTTTTCATGAAACCTGACATGATGTAGAGTGAGCACAACTGACCAGAAAATAATATTTTTATTTGTGAAAAGTTTAGAAATTTATAAATTCCTTAGATACTTTCTTAAGTTTTTTCCAGACATTTGGAGTTTCAGCCAAAGGAATTTTGGAGATGAAACAAAATTGTCTATTATTTCTGGAAAAGTTTAATTGGAAATATTTAGGACAACTTTAGGAACAATTTCATTTGAAAAATAAGTGGGAAGTTGGTGCTTCTTTTGGAGAAATACAGTGCTAGGATAAAAGAGTACTCAATTCTGCCAAAGGGGAAAAGTGCCATCATTACACCAGCTCTACTTGCCTTGTGGTGTTGGCGAAACATATTCCTGGAATAAACCTATGCAGATGCAGATACATCAGCCTTGACAAAAAGTCAGATTAAAAACCGATGATAGCTTGGAGGGAGAGTGGGAATGCCTGATGTAGCAGGAATGAACTTCAGGGAACAAAAATGCGCTGCAGGTATTACAGTCCTTCCCTAATCCCTGTACCCTGCTTCAGTGCGAGACAGGCAGGGATCTGTTGCATGTCTGCATGATATTATAGTGAAAAGTATGTAGCTTTTGAGTGATTTGTCTGAAGTCTGGTTTGCCTTCAGTATCGCATCACATCCAGATGCAACAATTATCTTGGTCTGGATTTGATTCTGCCCACAACACACGCAGTGGCACCTGTCTCAAGGACATGCATGGGAACATGTGTTCACTATTCTGGTGTCTGGTCTAAAGCACCCAGAAGCCCTTCAGCTCTTCAGATACAGCTAAAGAGCTAAAAGGATCAGATGCACTGAGTTCAGTGTGGTTTTTCTAAGCTGGTATTTCCAGGTGGTCTATCCAGTAGGGATGCTGCTCTGCTCATGTACACTGTGTTTGTGATTCCTCTGTCCCTGTCTTGTCTTCCAAAAATTAGACATGCTACCACCAGCTCACTTTTGCAATGAGAAGAGAAAAATTCATCCTATTTTTTTGCATGGGTTGATTCAACTAATCTTAAGACATTTATCTAAAATCTGAGTCACCTTTTAACCTTTTATAATGAGAGTAACTCAGATCTAAACGGCCTACTTTTTGTCATCTGAGTTGTCTCAAAGTGATTTCCACCCTTTAGCTGGGACAGCTGATATCTGTCCTTGGCTTTTGTACGCGGAGTGCACTATGGCTTACTTTTACTGGCTGTTAAGCAGGAACAACAGCAGACTCAACCCAGTTAACAGAGAGGAGCTTCCTGAGCTGTCCTTCTTCATTACAAGGGCTGATAGAGTTTGGTCTAGTTAGCTTTTGCCCTATTTAGTCTTGTCTTGCCTTCAGTCAAAAGTGATTATCACTGAAATCCCATCAAGGTTCAGAAGTCCAGCGCTGCAGAGGCAAAGCAGTACTTGGATATGATGCTTTCCAGCAAAGCTTCATGCTCTAGGAAATATGTCCACTTTACTGTAACAGGCTCTCTTTTTTCTTAATACAGCGTGGCAATGATGGCAGCATGCTGCAGGCAGCAGCACAGCCTTTAGTGTGCACAATATATCTCCTGTTACCAAAAAGCATTCAGCCATTTCACCTTGGCTGACTCCTCCCTGCATGGCAAGGATGCAGGATGATGCTGCAGTACGCATGTGGCTGTGGTTCCAGGGGTGTTGATCACCAGTAGTGGACTGGGGAACAAGAGCTCCACTGGGCTGAGCAATGCTAAGGAGAAGTACAATTATCATAACTGTGTTTCTAAATATTTAATTAACTGCTGATCTAGAAAGCAGTCTATGAAAACGCAAATGTGTTAACAGTTCTGTCCAAGCTGATGAAAATATTTGATATATTACATGAATTACTAGGCTAGTCTTTATCAGCTCACATAATAAGGTACAGGGGTTTTTTACTTTACCCTCTTATTTCAACTAATTTTTCAGTATGTATCCTGTGATTTTATTTAACTAGTCTGTTTAAAATTTCTGACTGAGTTTTCATTCTTGGTTCATATTAGTCTTCGGAATTGTGGTGTGCAAGCGGCAATGACAGGGACTTTCTTTTGGGGCAGGTTTGGAACTGTAATCACATTTTCACCTCTTCACGTCTTCATATTCTCACTTTTGCAGTGTGCTGGCCTCTGGCAGTTGATTCATCATGCGTCCCTAAGCACAAACATGGACTGGGACATAGAAAGCAATAATAGAGTAGAATAAATCATATTATAAGCTCATGTCTGGGGGAAAAAGATCAGAGAAGGCATGCCAGCTGTGAATGTAAATGTATTGCATGGCTTCTGGTTTGTCAGCGCAATGGTATAGTCGTGAATTTATGGAGTCTAGGTTTTGAAAAATGCAATGCTAGCTGCTTTGGTCAGAATCAATACCAGTCAACAGAATGAACCAGATTTAACTGGTCAAATACTCTGGCAAATTGTTTGATGTGTGGGCAACATATATAGTATTTCTCTGAGCTCGCACATAATTACTGATCTAAACTGAAATATTAAGCATACACCTATGCAATGGACACATGCTTAATATGTTTATAGCTAGTACATGTTAGAATATATTATAAAAATTAAATGAAGACAAGAAATGTGTGGGAAGTTCTACCACAGTTATTTATGTAAGCATTCCTTTGTTTTGGTTTGTTTTCTTTTTAGCACGATTAGGCACCTAATTGTGTGAAAAGACCACTGTGTGAATAACAATGGTTTATTGAAAAATGCACTTGCTCTATTTGTGATACAACTTCTGGAAATCTCACATGAAAAATTCTATTTCTAAATTGTCTTGAAATAGTTCTCTCTATGTATGTATATAAGAAATCCTTCTTTTGAAAATTCCCACCCCTCAATATAAAAGTCCGAGAGACTGGGCTTAGAACTAAACGTAATATAGTAGATAGTGTGGTTAACAAACTTTATCTGTGTATCTAATGTTGTATCTGTCTGATATGGTGCAAACAAATTCACTGCAATTTTTTCTTACCTCAAAATATCATTTTTCACCACCAAAATATGTGAAAAATACATACAAATAATTTATATATTAATATATATACTTATATCATAAAGGCATATTTGCTTTGATTTGGAAGTGCAAGAAGCAAAGGGCTATCTCTCTTTTCTCCACAAAAAAATGTATTTCATGAAGGTTTGACAGCACACTGTAATACCTAAGTTATGAAGAACAGGCTATACAAAAATAAAATGTAAGTACAGTTCCTTAAGAGGATAATGTTTTCTGTTCAAGTAAGTAAGCATAACTGAAGACCAAAACTATGAATAATTGAGAGTAGCACTGGTAGGAATATTTATTTATTGCTTTATATTTATTTATTTATCATTTTACATTTATTTATCCTTCATATTTGTTTATTTATCCCTTTCTTCTCAACTATAGGTTGTGGTGGAGGGTTGGGGATTTTTTTGTGATTTTTTCACTACTTTGAGTGCTCAAAAGTCCTTATGTAGCAAATGGAGGACGCAACTGTGAACAGGATATGTTAATAAGACATAAAAGAAAGACATGAGCATACTGGAGAAAGTCCAGCGATATGCCACCAAATTTATTAAGCTGGAATATCTGGCACAGGAGAGGCTGAGAGAGCTGGAGTTGTTCAGCCTGGAGGAAACAAGGCTCAGAAGCTTCTTATCAGTGTGTATGGGTACCTAATGATGGCCAGCAAAGACAGAGCTTGGCTCTTTTCAGTGACAGGACCAAAGGCAGTGAACATGAACAGAAACAGAGGAGGCTATATCTGAACTTCAAGAAGAAAGTTTTAACTTTGAGGCTGACAAAGCACTGGTAAAGGTTGCCAATTCACTCTTCTGAACTGCAAAACAGGAAATTCTGGGAGGATGGAAGTGTCCAACAAAGTCTTCAAAGTAATGCTTGAAACTTGATTCAGTTTCAGTTTGAGCTAAAATGTGGCTTTGAAGGACATGATAAACCTGAGGCTACTTCATATCCTCTTTTTTGGTTTTTGGGCTTTTTTTTTTTTTGGTTTGGTTTGTTTTGTTTTTTTTCTTTTTCTCCAGGCAATATACAAATTTTTATTGAAAATTGGAAAAACAAGAGCCCATGTCTGTGCTCTCAGCTTCAAGTCTCCTTTGTTATTATATTATGACTGCATGTATTTCTCTTTAAGCTTTTTCTCAGGTACCCCTGTTACTAATGTATGCCTGGTACTTCTTTGCAGAGTATTTTCCTTTACTTGTTTTTTTTTGGTGAAAACTTAAGCCAGTGGAAAGCCTTCTCGTCTCCTTTTTAAAAAAGTCCTTTTTTAATGAGAAGCAAAATACCACAATTGAAAGCTTCTGTATGCTCATAAACCAATATTTTATTTTACAGTCATGACAATATTAGGTTAGGATGCTACATACATAATCAACAGGTACTGCAGCTCTCCCAAATTTGTCACATAATTTATAGAGTTGTACACTCTAAAGAGATGTCACAGGTGCCCATATATTAGATTTTGTGTATGAGACTCAGAGGATATATGATGAGTGAAATTAGGATTTCCTGCTCTTTGAGAAAGTGAAAAATATCACACCCCCCCCAGCCCCCATGAGGGAATATTTATACTTTTTAAATGGAATCATTCTGTTTAACATTAAACTACAGTGCTGCAGGAATAGTCTAGGCCTCCTGTTATCTGCATCTACTATCTTCATCTCCTGTGGTGCTTCCATGAAACACCACACAGTGTGTGCAGGGAGAACACAGTATAACACTGCATGATGTGTGTTTTCATTAGGCTCACTGGTGGGAGAAAATGGGGACCTGATGTGCGTGAATACTGAGAGACATCATGGTACCATAGCCAGTTAAATATTGCATTGAAGTGAAATGGTTCAGCTCAGTTAAACTAATGAACATGTTTTCATACATGTCCTAATAGAATATTAGAATAGTGTAATTTTTCTTAAGAACTTCAGAAAATTCATTTGTATTGGAAGAATAATTGCCATGAAAAAGGTAATCTTATGTCTGGTTTAAAAGTCATATTCTGAAGCGAAGTCAAGTATAATTCACAGTCAGCAAGTCATACAGAGATGGTTTTCTTGCTTTTGGGGGGCTTCTAAGCATATCACCATCTCAGATTAGATCTGGTGAGTTGGTTGAAGGTCAGGTTAAACAATCAGGGTAGCTACAAAATTTAAGAGGACTTATGGGTAATACGAAAAGAGAAGGAAAAACATCAGAGAACTATGCTGAAAAATAAAATACCTAATCTGTTAATAGGGATCTTGGGTTATTTATGAAATCTGTTATTAGTGATGATGCTTTTTGAGTTTTGTTTTAGCCAGAAAGCTCCATTTTATGTATTTGGTTGGTTCCTGCAACTTTATACCAAGGTAGAATATAAAAGAAATAAACTGAGAATTTTTTTGCCTCTTGCACACCTGTGGCAAGAAAGGATGATTAAACTTTGGCAATTATTCATTGAAATGGAATAATGAAATATGGCTATAACCAAAATAACTTATGAAACGGGAAATTGCTTCCTTCCCTCCTCCCTCCCAAAACTCTTTAATTTTAGTTTGTTCTCAGGGGCTGGGAACTCAGCCAGTTGATAAGGCTAACCAGAGAGGGATCTCAAAAAGCATCGCAAAGGGCAGACTCAGAGCTAAGAAGCTGTGACAAGGAAGAGAAGAGGAAGGACTTAATTTCATGGCAATGGTGAACAAGGACATACTGCTGCTTGCTTTTAAGGCAGTTGAAGAAAAAAAGAAATCATACTCCACATTCTCTGGGTTCTTTCCTAGTCCAAGTGCAACTTGAGACAGCTGGTGTGTCTTGGAAACTTGGTGAAGTCTCTTAGATATCTTTCACCAAACCGGAGCACCATACAAATGAGCTTTCCTCTTTCAACTTATCACCACAATATTTTCTCTGGTTAGTGGCTTTGAAATAATTTTGGTATATCTCTGGGGTTTTTTCAAGAATTTGAGTGTAATACTGCAACAAGCAGTAAGCAAAAGTAAAGAAGTACTGCAACAAGGACCTCCACAGCAGAGTGCTCCTCATGCAGTTCACATTCTCCTTGTGTCCCAAAAGATAGCCAGGGGGAATGAAAAGGATGGTGGTTTCTCAGCCCTTTTTGAATAAAACTTTGTCTTCCAGTCTATGAATTTGAGACCTTGTTGGTGCAATCATCACATGCTCAAGAACTAATCCTGGTACTTTGAAAAGTCTGGGAATACAAGCAGCAGATATCTCAGGCTGAAATGACAAGCACAGCTCAGACCGATTTCAGGATGGGTTTCTGTAAATGGTACCAGGAGCCTGCATGTGTGCTTGTGCTCTCGCAAGGCTAAAACAGACAAAAATCATTTCAGTTCAGCTAATCAACTTCTAATTTAAGGTGAGCTTAAAGTTCCATGAACACGTCTCAGTGCTATATGAGAGCTCAACCTTTCCTCTGAGAGAAGAGGGAACATCAGGAAAATAAGCTATTAAGAAGCGGAACTTCTATCCAGAAATGGCATTCTGACTGTAATAATGGAAAGAGTGTTGACTTCCTTATTTTAACCTTCTTCTTCTACCACTGTTCATCTCACATCTTTTCATGTAGATATTTTCCAGTCTCTTCAGCTCTACCTCTTGCAATTTTGCTCTTAATTTACTCTTTTAATAAATTATAGTTGTTCCTACTCAATAACATCCTCTCTCATGACTCTCTTTTTTTGATTTCTCATGCCTATTGCCACTATACCTTCCTTTGGGGGAAATCTCTGATATGGAAAGCATCTTAATTCCTATAGAATGAAAATTTCTCCTTCTGTTCTTCACCTGATACCCAACTCCTTCTAAGAGCATTTTTATTACTTTGATCCTCTCATTGACAGTACACATTCCCATCCAGAATTGCTCATGTAGTATACTTTCCTGATTAAATTACCAGCTCATTAGGATTGGCAGGTTATTTGGTTATGCATTATAGAAAATACTACATGCATCTAATATTTGATTTGGATTGCACCCTTATTTTCCCATCACAAGTTGTCTAGCTGAGCCTGCTCTACTAATAACCGTTACTGGCACAATATAGTTATCAGAACAAAAGCACCTTTTTGTAGAGACGGATGTGATGTTTTGAAGGAATTATCATCTATCTGTAAGACCTCAGATGAACCTTTTCTTTGCACAGGGGGAAACCTGAGCTGTTCTAATCCTTACAAGTCAATTATCAACTAAACTGATCATTTCCTGCTGCAACTCAAGATTCATGAAAACTGAATGGGATATGCATTTTTAATGTTATGGCAGGAACCATAAATATTGTTGGCCTTGTTTGCCAGAATCTTAATACTATAATGACTATAAAGCTGCAGGAAGGAAAAATGTCTGAGATGCACTGATTCAGTTTCATAACCCAATAATTTTGACAACCTTTTCAAATGATTAAATAGGCTTGGAGAAATCCAGGCCCTGAAGTATTATCTCCATTTGTGAAACCCTAAATGTTGGTGGGTTTATTTATTTATTTATTTTCTTTCTTCTCTTAAATAATGCAGGAGCAGGTGCTGGCATTTCAGTTCAACTAATTAGTTTCTAATTTACTGTACACATCTTAGAATTCCATGAACACGTCTCAGTGGTATCTCAGAGGAAACAATCTGCTTGTTCGATAAATCTTTCCTGAAATACCACTGAGAGTTGACTACATGAAGTGTGTGGCCTTATTTAATATATCTGATTTTCTTAGAATACACTGAAAAACAAGATAACATTTTCAGGCTTTCCCTGATATTCTGATTTTCTGTGTAAAGACATACTCTGTAGGAATTTTGTATTAAGGACACAATAGTTTTAATTTAGAAAGTGATGCAATATTACAGTAAAATTCAAAGCACTACTGGAATTTTTCCAGACATTAAATGTGTTTGTAGTGATGTTGTGTTGCCCCAGGAATCTTCAACAATGTTTTGAAGTATTTTTACATGCATATGATTTGTGTATCTAATTTGGTGATCAAAATGTGACAGTAAACATTGCAATATTTCACTTATCTCTAGATTATTGCCTCCATAAAGTGGTTGCATTTACAATAAGAAAACTTAGCTGTAGCCATTTATTAAAATAAACCAGGAATTCTGTCTAAATAGGTTAATTTTAAAGATGTTTATGAACATGTTAAATATATAAAACTTTACTTTTTTTTTCAAGCTAACTAAATTGAAAACAATACTGACTTGAATTGCCATATTGATACTTTTTAGTCACATGTTTATTATGGTAAAATACTTTAAAGAAATCCTGTCTGCTTCTGTTTTTTTTTCTTCATTAATTATTAATTGCCTTTAAATTATGGAAGACACTTTAGAGATACAAAACGGTACTAGAAGATACACACTTTTTCTGACTTCATCTTTGAAAACCAAAGACAGTTGTCTTGGCACAGATGGTAGGATTTACATTTTGCCATTTGGGTGAAGCTCTAACTTACCTCTCAGCACGTTAGCAGATACCTTAGGAGTATGAGGAAGCAGCCCTGCTGAACCAGCACTGCTGAGATTGAAAACCCTCTCTCAGTATTGCTACATTGACAAACCTGTTGATACCAATGCCATCGAATGCATCTTCCCCTTCTCAGCTGTTAATCAGTATCATTTGTGTTTGATATAACTTCTGTGGCACTACGCAATCAACTGAACAAGGAACTGGCTGAGGATAAAAACTATTTGTATTGCTTGTACAGGTGGTTTTGTCCAGGGGTTCTTCACTGATATTTTTCATGTTCCGGAACCAGAGATAGTTTTCCCAGGGAACTTGAGAGGCTGATGGTGAGGCAGGAATGAGTTGCTTAAAGCTCCAGTGTCACCAGAGGAGTATATTTATAACTGCACTTTCAGAGACAACAGAAGCAGACACGCCGAGTCCTGCTGAAAAGTTGGCAACACCTGTAAATACTGGAGTGTACTAGGATTTTGGTTAACTATTGCTTCTTGAACTTCAAACATACTATTTCTTCATAATATTTGAGGAATTCACTCTTGTAAGGATGATGTTTTTCTTATATGCAATTTCTTCAACTTTTCATAGTATGCTATGTGGCAAAATATGAATATTGATAAGTTTAGTGTCTTTTTATCTAAGCAAAAATGTTTTGTAGTTTGGATTCTTAATTAGCATAGAAAATCTTAAAAGTACTTAACACAGATTGTGTAAGTGACTAAAAAGTTGATACCAGCTGGAAATTTAAAAATAAATAGAAAACTCTGAGGCAAATAATGTTAATTCCTATGTTTTTATTCAGGTGCTTTCATCTCTGCTTTCATTTGATATCTAATTTTTTAAAATAAACTGTATTTTGCTAAGTAGGGGAAAATGAATGTTACCATTGCAGTAATGTGTGTTGAGAAAAATAAACCAGCTGAGGGGTTAGGTTCTGTTTGGAAGAGGTCTGAGAAATAATTTAAAATACACATATGTTTACATGCAGGAAAAAAAATGTTAACTGAAAATGATACTGATACACACAGGAGCAAAACAAATTCATCTGGAGTGGGAAATTATGTAATTGCTACCCTTAACTTGCAGGGCTTGACGCACAAACTGATAAAACCCTCAGGCTGTTTCAACTGGGTTTCCAGTTACCTGGAACAGCAGCTGCTACGAGCTGCAGTGCCCATTTCCTTGCACAGACAAAGGAATCTTTAGCCCCCCCAGCTGAGAAACTTTTCCCCATGGAATATCTTGCATCAGTGTTTCAGGTTTTCTTGGCAGATAAACCCTGGTCCTATACTCTGATTTAAATTATCTTTAGTGTATTTAACTAAGGTTAATTGTATTAAAATCAGAGTGTTGTGTTTTCTAAGTGCATATTGCATTGTAAAGGAGGAGACTCTGCTCTACTTCACAGTGCTTAAACTTCCTCTCTGCTTATAACTGTTAAAAGAACCAGAAAACAACATAACCCAAAACTTAATTATGTAGATGCAACCGTTTACAGGGGAAGAAATTTTTTTTCCTTGCAGTTATGATATTTTAGACATTTTCTTTTTAATATCCATCCTGCCAGGTTCCCTGAACTTTTTCCAAACTGAGCTGAACTGTCATCCAAATAGCATCAGGACAATTGATGGTGACATATCTTTACACTTAAAAATTAAAGCCTTTTTTTCGGAGAGGAAGCAGGAATTTGTTTCCTTGCAAAAGGGACCAGACCAGGGGGTCAGGAGTTCCAGCTCTTCCTAGCGTTACCATGGATGCTGGGAAGTAATGAAGATTTCTGAACAAATCTGAGTTCGAGCAGGTGCCACGATCAGACTGTGTAATATTGAACAACTTGCTGAACAACCTCTGTCATTCCGTCTGTGAACCTGGGACAAATAAATCCCCTTCTAACGCTAACAAGCTATTTATTAGCATTTGTAGAGCTACTTCTAGTTCTTATAAGGAAGATTTTACTGACATTAAATGATACTGGGATTCTCCAAATTACCTTTTTTGTTGCTCAGCCCCAATTTTCTTCTTTTGTAGCCAGGAAGTGGAGGATACTGGAATGTGATAAACAAATTATATCTTGATGGAGAAAGTAGGAGGGACTGACTGGGTAAGTCAATTTTTATATGCACCTCAGTAAAGCTGCACTGGAGAAAGAGTCTACCTGGATCAGCAGAGCACTGAGATCTAATATAGCTGTTTAGCAGAATGCTGATGTATTGATTTGGTCCCTGACACTTGTATCTGACTGCAGTGTTTTTTTTTGTGTGGTGCTGGTGGTCATTCTGTCCACATGACTAGCTTTTGGCTGCATGTTCTTCTGTTATTAAGTCCTCAAGTTATGGCTTGATGGCAGTGGACAGAAAAATTCCTTATCAGAAAATTCTTATCAAGTGCACAAGTGACTGCTTAGTGAAGCATTGTAATTAAAGAAATGATGGAATGCAATCTACTAAATTACTTCAGTCTGTCAAGGTGGTAAAGCAAATGCCAGAGCAGAGTAATAATTTGAGCAGTAAACTCATAAAATACCCATTCTTTGTTCTGACATGTACCATTTAAATCTCTTTTCCTCCTAATACAGTAGCTGGAGAGAACCCCGTAAATAATTAGGGTAAACATAAAAATGTTTCTTTAATATAAAACTATTGAAGCCTTTTACAGAAAACAGCAAATGATAGTTGTTCATCAAGTACTGAGTACTGCATTCTTGATTATTAGTGATAGGATACAGTGTTAACCCTAACACATTGGTTTTTGGGGTATGAATATGGGAAATATGTGAGTTCAAATATTAAAGATATCTATTGCATTGAGGTCAGTGGCTTTTGTTATTGGTTTTTGTTTGTTTGTTTGCTTTTTGCTTTTTTTTTTTTTATGGTTATAAAGTTTGATTTTTTTTCCCCTTTTAAACTTTCAAACATGTTATTTTCCTAAAAGTATCCAGATATACACTATCACTACATTCATCACTCACAGAGCTATAACTTTTTAAATTTTTTTTTTTTTAGGATGTATTTTTCATATCAGGGCACACTGGAGGAATAACTTAAATCTGTTAGGCTTTGCTTTCATGCCAGTTTGTTCAATCACTGTACATACTAATTTCTGAGATGTTCACTATAGCAGAAGGCGATAAGCGCAGAGTGGCTAAAGTGATTGTATCAGAATCTTTGCCATTTATAAATATAAACACTTTACTGAAGATTTTTAATCTGTTTTAAATTGATGGTGAAGGTTGAGGAGAAATGAGGAAGCAGTATGTATCCCTCTGGATATCCATTTGGTATTCCATATGTTTCTGTATATTTGAACTTCTGGGCATTGCATTTTCATCTTTTAATGCTATCTAAAGGTAAAGCTTTTAGCACTTTCCTCACATTATTAAGGAGTCTGGGGTCCTCTTGGGTGACATGTAGGTTTGAAAGCAGAAACATTATTTAATGAACTGATGAACTTTTGGCGCCCCTTGATTTTTTGAAAGCTCCTGGAATTGTGGCAAGGTTTCATCTGTACCAAATTTAGATATCTAAAAATTACTCATCTGGTTTGTATCCTAGGCTGTCCTCACAGTAAAAGCTACAGACCCCTCCAAAATATGAGTTACCTTATTTTAAGACTAAAGGTGGAATTAATCCATTCAGATACCTGTAAATGTCTACAGAGAGATACAAGCGGTTTTAGATTCATTGTTCTTAAAGTAGGTATCTAAAATATATCAAATGAATCCACATTAGAAGAGGATGACAATGCCCTGGCACAAGAAAAAAGTGGTTGTTTCTTGGCATTGACTATCTAGGGGCTTAAATGATTAGCTGAGATTAGAAATCTAGCTTTGTGATACATTAAGTTGATTGATCTTTGCAACATATACTGGCTGTAAACAACCAGCTCTGCATGTGTTAACTAGCTGGCAAAAAAATACAAGTCCATAGAATTCAAAAGGACTCTGTGGATTTATGACAGTGCCAACTCTTTTGTTGGCATGAATCAGTGCAAATTCATAGAACTGAAAACGACTGTGCTGGTTTGTAACTGCTGAGAGGTTGACTTAATAAGTATATTGCATATTTTGTTTAAGCTGTTGAAGAAAGCTTAGAATATGCTTACTGTGCCATCTCACCAACCATACTCCAACATAATTATCTGAATCCTGAAAAGTTTGAGCTGTATCTTCATGAAATCAAACAGTCCTTTAAATATGTAAATGCATACTGATTTAATTAAATATACATTAAGATACAAAATACTTTATAGATGGATACTCGGCTTCAGGAGCTCTGGAATTAGCACAGATTTCTACATTCTTGCTATTACTGATACAGGATTCCGAATTTTGGTTCTCGCGTAGCTGATAAAGGTAATTGAGGCATATTTTAGCAAGTTCAGCAAGGACTAGCTTATGACACTAAACTATGTCCTTGTTAAACATTCTCTTTACTCCTGTCATGGTTTAAGCCCAGCCTGTAATCCAGAACCAAACAGCAGCTTGCTCACAACCCCCACCTACCCCGCCCTTCTTCCTCCCCTCTCTCCCAGAGGGATAGGGAGGACAATCAAAAGAATGTAACTCCCACAGGTTGAGATAAGAACAGTCCAGTAACTAAGGTATAACACAAACCACTGCTGCT